>JAODAL010019870.1:0-70900 GCA_025379985.1 Phyllomedusa bahiana | reverse complement strand
CATCCCGACGATTTTAAATTTGATCGCGTAGTAAGGGGTTAAACACCCACGCTGGAGCTCACCCGGCTGTGGGTGATGTGGATGGGGCCCAGGGGTAATATATTTTGCTGGTCCTTTTGGATCTTCGGTGCTCGTTTTGTAACCCCGCATTATCCCCGGACGTACCCATACCCCATTTAGGGAACACATTCCCGTAGGTGTAAGGGTACTCCAATGTTTGGAAGGGGTTAATGCATAGGCGGGGATTATTAGCATTGTTTCTTTTTTTTGAGATGCACAAGTTATGCAGTGTTTTTAATCTAGGAAGATGTTTGTTAAGGTGCAAGCAACCTGGACACACAGGTTTTTGGGGCACCCCCTTGGCAAAAAAGGGTTAATTGGAAAAATGTAAAGTTCGCATTTTGGTATAATAATTGCGGGTATTAATGTAGTGGGGGGGAAAACCTGGGAGAATCTCTTGTTGAGAAAAAGATGGGTGTTTTTGTAGATAATAGATTACAGAACAGCATGTAATGTCAATCAGCAGCCTGTAAGGCAAGAAAGATATTGGCATGTATTAAAAGAGGCATGGACTCAGGGGATAATTTTGAAAATTTTACTTCCTAAAAGCTTGGTGGGGCCCACATTTGTAATATGCTGTTATTCTGGGCTCCATTTATATAAAGGGTATGAAGTTGAGAGGTGCAAAGACGGAAACCAAACTTTTAAGGGGAATGGGCATTTTCGAGGAGAAATTTAAAAAAATAAATTATTTAGTTTGAAAAAGACATGATTTCTGTAATTTATAAGCTCCCTCCCTGATGCGCAACTTCCGCCTTCAGAACAGCACCACCTGTGGGCCCCGTGGCGCGGGCCCAGTAATGTCCCCCTGGTCCCAAACTCCATTGTCTATGCCTGCGAAATTTTTTGGGGGCCCCAAGACCTGCAGGGGTTTTTATCCCAATCTCCCCCCAACGTTGAAATCCTGGTCGGGTTTTTGTCTGAAAGGTCTAAGGTGGCCTATATGGTAAAATCCTTTTTTCTGGGAAAAGGGCCTGGCCGGGGCCCCTCGTTTTTGGACTGAGGCGACCCCCCAGGCTGATTTCTGTACCTTTCTTCGAGAGTTCCGAAGTTATTCGAGGAACCCCCGTGCATCTTCTGCAGAAACCGCCTTGCTGAACTTACAAAAGGAACTCCTCCGTGAGAGGGCTATGCTTGCAATTTACACCTTGGGTTCCGAACTAGCCCGGAACAAGGGACCCTTTGTTCCACTTTTTAAGAAGGGCCTCGCCAGCCAGATCAAGGATGCCCTCTCCGCCAAGGATCTTCCATCCTGCTCGGATGACCTTATCTCCTTGGCCCCCTGGATTGACGTCCGTTTTTCTGAAAGGCAAGAGGAACTTCTTCTAGAGTGCGAGTCGGCCAGGACACGTCACCTTCCTCGCTTGGGTCCTGTGTTCCAAAGGCCGCCACAACAGTCCACCCCAACGGCCGCGGAGGAGCCCATTCAGGTGGACAGGATCCACCTATCTTCACAGGAGCTGTCTTGACGATGGGAGGAAAACCTGTGCCTCTACTGTGCCAGTCCAGAACACTTCCGCAGGGGTTGCCCGCTCCATCCCCAGCATCCTGGAAACGCACGCACATAGGCTACATGAGAGAGGCGTCCCTAGGTGTGAACAACCCCTCTCCTAGCCTGACTATACCCATGCTAGTCGGGTTTGGACCTGGAATCAGGTTTTAAGCCTTGACCTTCCAGGACTCTGGATCAGCCGTGAACTTTGTGGATGCGGCTTTGGTGTCCAAGCATAACCTCCCAGTGGTCCGCCTGGAGAAACCTCTGGCCATCTCCTCTATCAGTTGAGAGATCCTCAACGATCCGGTCCTGTTTCGTACCGAGCCTTTGTCCCTTCAGGTTGGTGCACTCCATAAGGAGACACTTACGTTTTATGTATTACCCCGGTCATCCTCGCCTATTCTTCTGGGCCTTCCTTGGCTGCAGCAACATGCCCCGGTGCTTGATTGGAAGACGGGCAAAGTCTTGCGTTGGGGACAATGTTGTTATTCTCGCTGTTTAGTGGCACCTCGCCCGGTGCTTCCCGCTTCTCCTCTAGTAACGTCTAAATCGCTGGCGGGTCTCCCCGGACCCTACCAAGAATTTGCGGACGTGTTCTCGGAGAAGCAAGTGGAAACCCTTCCTCCTCATCGTCCTTATGATTGTCCAATCGACCTGCTACCCGGCACATCTCCTCCCCGGGGTAGGGTCTATCCACTGTCAGTACCAGAGACTAAAGCCATGGCTGCTTACATACAGAATCTTCAGAAGGGGTTCATTCGTAAGTCCTCCTCACCTGCCGGGGCTGGGTTCTTCTTCGTGGCAAAGAACGATCGTTCTCTCCATCCCTGTATCAATTACCGTGGTCTTAATAAGATCACCGTGAAGAACCGGTATCCCATGCCGTTGATCACCGAGCTGTTTGATCGTCTCCGTGGAGCCAAGATCTCTTCCAAACTGGACCTACGCGGTGCTTACAATCTCATTTGTATCAGAGAAGGAGACGAGTGGAAGACGGCCTTCAACACTCGAGATGGCCACTTCGAGTACCTGGTGATGCCTATCCGGCTCTGTAATGCTCTCGCAGTCTTCCAGGAGTTTGTCAACAATGTCTTCAGAGATCTCTTATACACCTGTATCATTGTCTACCTGGACGACATCCTGATCTTTTCACCTTACCTGGAGTCCCACCAGGCCCATGTGCAACAGGTTCTCGGGCCGTTACGTGCTAACCATCTTTATGCCAAGTTGGAAAAGTGTCTCTTCCACAAGACCAGTCTTCCTTTTCTCGGCTACATCATCTCGGACAAGGGGTTACAAATGGATCCCACTAAATTGTCTGCCGTCCTGCAATGGCCTCGTCCAGTGAGCCTCCGTGCCATACAGAGATTCTTGGGCTTTGCCAACTATTATGGGCAGTTTGTGCCCAACTTCTCCTTACTGGTGTCCCCAATCGTGGCTCTCACCAGAAATAATGCTCAGCTCATAGCCTCACATGGCTTCCATTACCACCTGTATGCTGACGATACCCAACTTTACATCTCCGGCCCAGATGTCACTTCTCTACTCTCCCGGATCCCTGACTGTCTGTCCTCCATTTCCTCCTTCTTCTCCTCACGTCTCTTAAAACTAAATGTGGAGAAAACAGAACTAATCATCTTTCCACCATCCAACTCCACCCTTGCCCCTGATCTCTCTATCTCAGTCAACGGCTGTACACTCTCACCTGTTCCGCAAGTCCGCTGCCTTGGGGTAATCCTAGACTCCGCTCTATCTTTCAAACCACACATCCAAAACCTCACCTCTGCCTGTCGCCTCCACCTGAAAAACATCTCTCGCATCCGCTCATTCCTCAACTATGACACTACAAAAATGCTGGTCCATGCCCTTGTCATCTCCCGCCTAGACTACTGCAACATCCTTCTCTGTGACCTCCCATCTAGCACTCTTGCCCCCCTTCAAACAATTCTCAACTCCGCTGCCCGTCTTATCCACCTCTCTCCCCGCTACTCCTCTGCCTCTCCCCTCTGTCAATCTCTTCACTGGCTCCCCGTTGCCCAGCGAATTAATTTCAAGTTGCTAACTATGACCTATAAGGCTCTCCATAACCTCTCCCCTCCATACATCTCTGCCCTAATTTCCAAATATCTCCCATCACGCAATCTCCGCTCCTCACAGGACCTTCTCCTCTGTTAATCAGGGTTAATCAGCTCCTCAGACAACCGTCTCCAAGACTCTCCCGTGCTTCACCCACACTCTGGAACTCACTGCCCCAACACATCAGACTCTCCTCCACTTTCACCAGCTTCAAAAGCAATCTGAAAACCCATTTCTTCAGGCTTGCCTATAACCTACAATAACCATGCTGTCACTACACTATCCACAACCATGTCTGCCCCTCACCTCCTGTCTCTTTCCCCCTCCATGTAGATTGTAAGTCCTCGCGGGTAGGGTCCTCTCTCCCTCTGTCGTGCCAATTGTCATTCATCACTTATCATTGACTTATGTTATGTATGTAACCCCCTCGAATGTACAGCGCCCTGGAATCAATGGCGCTTTAAAATAAATAATAATAATAATAATAATAATAATAATAACCCGAGGCTTTGGCCACCAGTGGCTGAAGAGGCCTTTGTAAAGCTAAAATCTGCATTTGCTTCCGCACCCGTGCTTTCTCGGCCTGATAGGGAGAAACCTTTTTACTTGAAGGTCGACGCCTTCGCCATGGGAGCTGGGGCCATGCTCACCCAAAAAGGGCCCACTGGAAAGACCCTCACGTGTGGCTTCTTCTCTAGAACCTTTTCCACGTCGGAGAGGAACTATTCCATTGGGGACCAGGAACTGCTAGCCATCAAACTAGCCTTGGAGGAATGACACTACCTCCTCGAAGGAGCTCGTCACCCGGTCACCGTGTACACCAAACACAAGAATCTTCTTTATCTGCAGACGGCCCAATGGCTAAATCCCCGGCAGGCCCGCTGGTCGCTTTTCTTTTCCCGGTTTGACTTTCCCATTCTTTTTTGCCCGGCTGAAAAAAAGGTCAAGGCGGATGCTCTCTCCCGTGCTTCGGACGTGATAGGGGATGAACCTGCACCACGGTACATCATCCCTCCTGAACGGCTAATCTCAGCTGCACCGGTAGATATTCGACAAATCCCTCCGGGCAAGACTTATGTACGCCCGGCTCTTCGGAGGAGGATACTTAATTGGGGACATTGCTCTCGAGTGGCTGGACATCCTGGTTTACAAAAGTCTTGCTCCCTGATCTCTCGCTTCTATTGGTGTTCGTGCATTCATGGCATCTTGCACTTCCTGTGCCCAGAACAAGTCTCCTCGTCACAAGCCGGCAGGTTTGCTTCAGCCACTACCAATCCCTAACTGCCCTTGGACTCATGTGGCTATGGATTTTATCACGGATCTCCCTCCTTCCTCCGGTAATACCGTGGTGTGGGTAGTCATCGATCGCTTCTCAAAGATGGCCCATTTCGTTCCTCTGCCAGGTTTCCCTTCTGCTCCTCGTCTTGCCAGCCTGTTCTTCCAGCACATTTTCCACTTGCATGGAACTCCTTTGCATATTGTCTCGGACCATGGAGTCCAATTCGTGTCCAAGTTCTGGGGCCCCCTCTGTGCCCAGCTACAGGTTAAGTTGGACTTCTCCTCGGCATACCATCCACAGACCAATGGACAAGTGGAGAGGGTTAATCAGGTCCTGGGCAACTACCTACGCCACTTTGTTTTGGCATGTCAAGACGACTGGGCTAACCTGTAACCTGGGCAGAATTTTCGTATAATTCTTTAGACTCGGAGTCTACTGGGTCTACCCCCTTCTTTGTTTATGGACAATTCCCGCGCCCACCCCTGCCCATCTTGGTGCCCTCTGCAGTGCCGACCGTGGAGGATCTGGTCCGCGACCTAACGGCCATATGGGATCAGACACGCCTTTCTCTGCAACAGGGTTCTGCCCGCATGAAGAGGCAAGCAGACAAATGGAGAAGACCGTCGCCAGTTTACTCTCCCGGAGACAAGGTGTGGTTATCAGCGAAGTACATCTGCCTTAAGATCCCCAACTATAAACTGGGACCCCAGTTCCTGGGACCATTCGAGGTTCTCAAGCGCATCAACTCAGTGGCCTACAAGCTTCGGCTTCCCCCCACGATGCGTGTTCCGAACTCCTCCACGTCTCCCTCTTAAAGCCGGTGGTCCGAATCGTTTTTCCGGAAAGCTGCACCTCCGACTCCTGTAGCAGATGCCACCAACATCATTACCATAAGAGAGGTCTTGGCCATGAAGACAATTAGAGGGAAGCGTCATTTCCTCATCGACTGGAAGGGGCTCGGGCCGGAAGAGAGGTCCTGGGAGCCAGAGGACAATATTCTGGACCATAATGTAATCCAGAAGTTACTTCAGGCCAGAAAGAGGTAAAGGCCAAAAGGGGGGTACTGTAACGGATGCCCCTGCAACCCTCATCCCGGGTCGCAGGTGCATCTGTCCCCTGCTGCTGAGCGGCATGCTCATCCCCCTGCCTGTACTCTTACCCAGCCGCATTCCTGCTGCAGTCTGTGTCCAGCGGCGCACGCGGCTCCACTACCTAGAGGCGCGCGCGCCGGCAGTGTTAGATTTAGGCCTGCCTCTTTAAGCCTGCCTCTTCCTGGTTAACCTGACGAATCTTTAGCGCCTTACCACTTACTGAGAAAGCATTCCTTGAGTCTCGTTCTGATTACCATGTACCGTACCTTCTTTCCTCCGTCCCTCGACCACGAACCTTTGTCACCTGTCTTGACCTTATTGCCTGTCCCCGACTACGAGCCTGCCTGACGATTCTGTACCACTTTATACCTCGGCTGCCGCTGCAAGCAAGTCACATCAGGGGTAGCGACCTGGTAGACTCCAGCAAGTCCATCCTGCTTTGCGGCGGGCTCTGGTGAAAACGGGGACCTACTTAGATTGCGCTCCCTGGCGTGGCTAACACCATCACTTGCGGTGGTCCAGTGGATCCACTACTGCGATCCGTGACAGCTATTAGTTGAAATTTCAGTATGAACAGTAAATTTCTTGAATTATTTTTTAAATTAAGTAACTGAGTCCATCTCTTTACTTTAGATGCACATGTTCAACAGGTTTTTGATCCCTGAATCACCCAAAAAAGTTAGGGGATCACTCTGAAATGGAATTTAAACAGTCCTCCTCATCATGCTGATCACATTTTGACATAATGAGAGCAAGACAATACCTTAAAATTGATCAACAGTACCTCACCATTGCGAGGCTTCAAGCACGGTGCTCTCAGATGTAAGTGGCCTCTGAGCTTAGAGTGTCACACAGTGTCATCAGCAGGTTGTAACAGAGGTACAGAGAGACTGGAAGAGTCACAGAAAGGCAAAGAAGTGGACGTCCTTTTGCTACATCACATGATGAATGCCATACAACTCCAAGAACATTTAAGGGAGGTGAGAGGCAAAAAAGTGTCACGTCCGACCATTCGTAACTGTTTACATCAGCGTGGTCTGTGTGATAGATGACTGGCAAGCAGACAGAGATCAAACACCTGTTGTGAATTTTTCCATTAAGCTTCTTGCTAGAGATCGGCAAATTGTGCAAAAAGTATTGAAACATTGAACATGCGCTTTCTAAAGTTAAGAGATGGTTTTATTGGTGTAACGGTAGTGTTAGTGGATCCGCTGGGCCACCGCAAGCGATGGTGAAAGCCCACACCAGGGAGCTGAGTCTAAGTAGAACCCGGTTTTCACCAGAGCTCACCGCAAAGCGGGATGGACTTGCTGCGGCAGGAAACTACCAGGTCGCTTCCACTGGCGGGACTTGCTTGCGGTGGCAGCCAAGGGTAGGTGTTGTACAAAATTGTAAGGCAGGCTTGTAGTCGGGGACAGGCAGTAGGTCAGGACAGGAGGCAGAGGTTCATGGTCGGAGGACGGTAGCGAAACGGTATGGTACAGAGGAATCACAAGACGAGTTAATACACTTTCTCGGTAGGCTCCAAAGGCACAGGCACACCGGCCGGCACAGGTGCCTGGAGTCAGGAGCGAGGTCGGGTGAGTGCACGCCTCCCGTGGACGAGTGTGCCCACGGCCCGGCACACCGACCGTGGGGCCACTCGCCCCCGGTACGGGAGAGAGGGTCGGGAAACGGATGTGCTCGCAGCCCGTCCCCGGGGCTGTGGCGCCGTTGTGACAGTACCCCCCCCCCCTTTGGCTTCCCCCTCTTTCCAGCCCAGAGGAACCTTCGTACAAAGTCCAGAATGTTGTCCTTCGGCTCCCATGACCTTTCCTCAGGCTCGTACCCCCTCCAATCGATGAAAAAATACCGTTTCCCCCTGAACACCTTCATATCCAAGATCTCCTTTACCCAGAAAACATTAGTGGCATCCGCCACAGGAGATGGAAGGGCTACCCTCCGAGAAAAACGGTTCAGGACCAGAGGTTTGAGAAGGGAAACGTGAAAGGAGTTCGGGATGCGCATGGAAGGCGGGAGGCAGAGTTTATAGGCCACCGGGTTTATACGTCCAAGCCACACTTTATCGCCTGGAGAAAAAACTGGAGGAGGGCTTCTTCTCTTATCCGTCTGCGCCTTCGGACTGAGATGCTAATGGGAGAGGTGGTCGGGGGTGCAGGTCATATATAGAAGGGAGAGGCACCTGCTGATTCAGAGTCTAGGGAATTATAGGAAAATTCCACCTACGGAAGCAGGTTGGACCAGTCATTCTGCCGTGCCGAGACAAAATGCCGCAGGTAGGTCCCCAGGACCTGGTTGACCCTCTCCACCTGGTCGTTAGTCTGGGGATGGTAGGCCGAGGAGAAATCGAGCCTCACCTGTAGCTGAGAACAGAGGCCCCGCCAGAATTTGGAGACAAACTGGACTCCGCGAGCAGAAACAATTTGCAGGGGCATCCCGTGTAAACGAAAAATGTGGAAAAAACCGGATGGCCAGTGCCGGGGCGGAGGGTAAGCCTGGCAATGGGACAAAATGCGCCATTTTAGAAAACCAATCCGTAACCACCCAGATCACGGTGTTACCAGAGGAAGGGGGAAGATCGGTTATAAAAATCCATCGCTACATGCGACCAGGGGCTGGTAGGGATGGGCAGGGGATGCAGGAGCCCGACCGGCCTGTGACGGGGCGTTTTCTTACGGACACAGGTGACACAGGCTTCAACGAATACTTTGACGTCTTTCGCGAGGTCCGGCCACCAATAGAACAACGCGATAAGAAGGCAAGTTTTATGAGCACCAGGATGTCCGGCCACCAATGAGCAGTGTCCCCACTGCAAGATCCTTTTGCGGATTGCGGGGCTCAGGTATGTTTTCCCAGGCGGGACATTCCGGAGGTCGACTGGAGCTGTGGAGATAAGATGTTCAGGGGTTATTATGTGCTCTGCGGTCACTTCTTCACCCACCACGTCGGAAGCGCGTGAGAGGGCGTCTGCCTTCACATTCTTTTCCGCAGGATAGAAGTGGATCTGGAAATTAAACTGGAAGAAGAAGAGCGACCACCTAGCTTGGCGTGGATTAAGTCGCTGGGCCGTCTGGAGGTACTGGAGGTTCTTGCGATCTGAATAGAGACAGATCAGATGCCGAGCACCTTCCAGCATATAACGCCATTCCTCCAGAGCCAGTTTGATAGCCAATAACTCCCAATCTCCGATCGTGAAATTTCTTTCCGCCGGCGAGAACATTTTGGAAAAGAATCCGCAAGTGACCGTTCTACCCGTCGGTCCCTTTTGTGTGAGGACCGCACCGACCCTGACAGACGAGACGTCTACTTCTAGAGCAAAAGGTTTTGCAGGGTCCGGCCGCGACAGGATAGAAGCGGAAGCAAAGGCAGACTTCGGTTTCACGAACGCCTCCTCGGCCTTGGGGGGCCAACTTCATGGATTAGCGTTCTTCTTCGTGAGGGCCACATTGGGAGCTACCCATGTAGAAAAGTGCGGGATGAACTGCTGGTAATAATGGCAAAACCCCAGAAAGCGTTGTATGGCCCGAAGACCAACAGGGCGAGGCCATTGTAAGACAGCAGACAGCTTTGCCGGGTCCATTCGCAAACCTTGGTCAGAGATAATATATCCCAGAAATGGCAGGCTTGTTTGGTGAAAGATGCACTTTCCCAACTTGGCATACAGGCGGTTAGCACGGAGGCGCCTCAGAACCTGGCGGACGTGGACACGGTGAGTCTCTAGATTGGGTGAGTACACCAAGATGTCGTCCAGGTATACCACGACACAAGTTTATAGGAGATCCCTGAAGATGTCGTTCACGAACTCCTGGAAGACGGCCGGGGCGTTACACAGGCCGAACGGCATGACAAAGTACTCAAAGTGCCCGTCTCTGGTGTTAAAGGCCATCTTCCACTCATCGCTCTTCCAGATACAGATCAGGTTATAGGCCCCCCTCAGGTCCAACTTGGAGAAAATCTTCACACCACGTAAGCGATCAAAGAGCTCTGTGATCAACGGCAAAGGGTACCGATTCTTCACCGTGATCTTACTAAGTCCCCGATAGTCGATGCAGGGCCGTAAGGTACGGTCCTTCTTTTCCACGAAGAAGAATCCCGCACCCGCGAGAGAGGAGGATTTTTGTATGAACCCCTTCTGGAGATTTCCCGGATATATTCAGATATGGCTTGTGTCTCGGGAACAGACAAGGGGTAGACTCTACCCCGAGGTGGACTGGTACCCGACTGTAGGTCAATTGGACAATCATATGGCCGATGAGGGGGAAGGATCTCCACTTCTTTCTCTGAAAAGACATCGGCAAACTCCTGGTATTCAGTGAGTAGACCGGGCAATGTTTCGCCGGGAATAGTACGAGAGCCGGAAAGCACCGGACGAGGTGCCACCAGACAACAGCTCTGGCAGTTAGGACCCCAGCGAGTGACTTCTCCCGACGTCCAGTCTAGAGTAGGAGAGTGGAGTCGCAGCCACGGAAGCCTGAGGAGAACCGGCGAAGAGGAGCGCAGTAACTCGTAGATGTAAATCTTCTCCTTATGCAGGACTCCCACGTGCAGAGACAGCTGCTTGGTGATGAATTGTATAGTGTCGCTTAACAGCTCACTGCTGACCGAGGAGATTACCAGCGGCTTTTCCAGTCAGACCACCGGGAGGTGATACTGCAACACTAAAGAGCAGTGTATAAAGTTCCCAGCCGAGCCAGAGTCCAGGAAGGCGGAGACCCGAAACGTGAGTCCAGCATCAGTCACGACCTGCACCGGCATCATCAGGACGCCTCTCCCATGGACCCTAACTGCGGAAGTTTCCCGGAAATTTAGGACGTTGAGGACAATTCCTCCGGAGGTGCTCAGGGCTGCCACAGTACAGACACAGGTTGCCTAGCCGTCGTCCGGCCAATTCTTGCTCAGAGAGTTGAGCCTGGTCAACCTGCATGGGTTCCTCAATAGGGAGCGGTGTCGGTTGCATAGGCTGCCTCTGGAATACTGTAGCCAGGCGTGGAAACCGGCATGGCCGTGCTACCTCTCTTTTTTGCCGAAGCTCTTCTCGCCTTTCGGCGAAACGCATGTCAATGCGGGTAGCCAACTGAATTAACTCGCTGAGGGAGGACGGGATGTCTCTTGCGGCCAGCACATCTTTAATCCTACTAGAGAGACCCCTTTTAAAGGTGGCACACAGGGCAGCTTTGTTCCAGGATAACTCTGAAGCTAAAGTGCAGAACTGCACTGCGTAGTCTCCCACAGACGAGTCCCCCTGGCACAGGGTTAGAAGAGCCTTTTCGGAGGCCCAAGCTGGTTCCTCGAAAACACAGCGGAACTCCTGGAGGAAGGAGTGTAGATCCGCCATCACCGGATCGTTCCGATCCCACAGAGGTGTGGCCCAGGCCAAGGCCTTCCCGGAAAGCAAGCTGACCACGAAAACCACCTTAGAACGCTCCGTTAGGAACTGGTCTGCCATTAATTCAATGTGCATTGAGCACTGGGTGATGATACCTCGGCACTGCTTGGAGACCCCTTCAAACTTTGACGGCAGCGGCAATCGGAGCTTGGGACCCACCGTCGCAGGTGGGGAGCTGGAGGCGGCGTAGCCCCGGGTGGAGATGACGGCTGCTGCTGGTTCGCCAGGAGTTGCTGCAACATGACGGTTAGCTGGTCCAACTGCTGAGCCTGTTGCGCGTTCTGTTGCGCAACAACCGCTGCAAGGTCCGCTTCGCCAGGCAGGGGCACCTTAGCGGGATCCATGGGCGGATCTTACTGTAACGGTAGTGGTAGTGGATCTGCTGGACCACCACAAGCGATGGTGAAAGCCCACACCAGGGAGTGGAGTCTAAGTAGAACCCGGTTTTCACCAGAGCCTGCCGCAAAGCGGGATGGACTTTCTGCGGCGTGAAACTACCAGGTCGCTTCCACTGGCGGGACTTGCTTGCGGTGGCAGCCAAGGGTAGGCGTGGTACAAAATCGTAAGACAGGCTCGAAGTCGGGGACAGGCAGTAGGTCAGGGCAGTCGGCAGAGGTTTGTGGTCGGAGGATGGTAGCGAAACGGAACGGTACACAGGAATCACAAGACGAGGTAATACGCTTTCTCAGTACGCTCCAAGGGCACTAAAGATCCGGCAGAGGACTGCCGAAGGAGGAGCCAATATATAGGGTCATCTGCCGGTAACAACCAATTACCAGCGCGCTGGCCCTTTAAATCTGAGGAGACCAGTGCGCGCGCCCTAGGGAGCGGGGACGCGCGCACCGGCCAGCACCGGCGCGCCTGGAGTCAGGAGCGAGGTCGGGTGAGTGCCTGACCTCTGGGGGACGAGTGCGCCCAAGGCCCGGCGCACGAACCGCTGGGCCACTCGCCCCCGGTACGGAAGAGAGGGTCGGGAAACGGACGTGCCCGCAGCCCATCCCGTTTGTGACAATTGGGTTCATTTAAAAAAAAAAAATTAAGAAATGTTCAACCAGAAATTTCAACCAAAAACCACGTATCCCCACCGTTTTGTGAGTAGTGTAGTCTGGAGAACATAAATATATGTGTAAAACTTTTTAAAGCATCTTCTATCTTTAAAGATGTTTGCATATTTCTGTCCCCTGTAACTAAAATATAGATAAGCCATAGTAGTAAATATCCACATAAGGCACTGTCAGCATTAGCATTCCCTCATTTCCATTAGACTGCTTTTTGATGCTTAGATCACATGCTGCCCTAATTGAGCCAGTAGAAAAATAACACTTGAAAACTTGACAGACTCATCAAAAGGAAATAGGGGTGGGGTAAATAAAAATGAATCTGTCATAGATCCTGTAAAAGCAGAAATTGTAATGCCATTGTGAATAGTGTATAAGATAGAACTGTATTATTTAATTTTAGTTCATACCAATAGCTGGCCTGTACGATAAGTATAGTGCATTGTGGAAGATTATCATGGAAAATGGGCACAGAAAGAGAGAGTTGGGCACCACAAACATTGGAAAGGTTGCTGCCAATGTGCAAATTGGATACAGTAAAGATAATAAGCAGAGCACAAAGTAAAAGCAAAATACAAAAAGCATGCATACTATGAAAGTCAAAGCAAAAGTTAAAAACAATTAAAAAGAACCAAAAAGGGTTCACAAATAGTTGAGAAAAAACCCCTTCAGAGATAACCAGAGTTTGTACACAGTGCCTTATATGTACAGTATGATATGTATTAGGGGAGGTTCACAAAACCTAGAGTGTTTAAAGTATATAGCAAATAGGCAATAAATCATAAACATTATAACAAAAGTGATAACAGTGGCTAAAAAGCCACAAGTCCACCACCACTACCTATACAGAGTATATACAAATGACATCCTGGACAGACCATATGACAAAAAAGGTAACATCATGGATTCAGGGATATGTGAAAGGAGAGCTTAGTGACTCAAAATATATTTCCTTAATTCAAAAAGTCAGCCAATAAGATCATGAAATGCATACCTGAATGTAACAGTAATTGGAATCACAAGACATCGGGCCACTTGTATGAAAACTGTCTAGGTCTAAAATTCACTTTGTTGCCCATAGCAACCAATCAGAGTGCCCCTTTCATTTCATATAGTGCTCTGGAAAAATGAGAGGTGCGCTCTGATTGGTTGCTATGGGCAAAAAAGTGAATTTTAGACCTAGACAGTATTCATACATGTGGCCCATAGAGGCCAAGGATGGCGTAATCAGTGAAAGGGCATGCATCAGTTCCAAACAAGACGTAAAACACTGTGCATGCTTAGGAAGTGTAAGATAGAAACATAAATTCTGGGTTAAAGATAATCACAGCACCTGTGCAAATATACTTTGGGATTATCAATAAAGAAAAATACATGTACGAGGAAAAGGAGGATATTGCAAAAGAGATTCCATGAGTAGCATGGTGGATAATGCAATTGTATAAAGATATTGATCAGAAAAATGTAACATTGTACAAATTGCACAATCACAGTCTGTTTTGTTGCAAACTCAGGGTACTTTTACGTGCAAGACGTAATTAAAACAGGATGGTAACAAGGAACATATATGCAAGAGGAGCATAACTGGCATTTGTAGCTTTCAGGCACAATCTTAGTTGCAATAGTTGTGGCTTTTAGTTCTGATGCGGAAGTTATCAATGCATGCCTTCACTGTCTTGACACCTGCACTAGGAGAACTATTTTACGCAGTCTCTGCACTTGAACAAGTGTTTTTGTATTCTTAATGCAGTTTTTCCCTCTCAGACTTTGTCATATCGATAGGCTATGCCATAAATGTTTGGGACCTGCACCTATTTTGAGCTTAGGCCCCTTAAAAGTCTCCATGCAAAACGGAGAGGGGGTTGTGTTTGTGCATTCTCCATTTTGTTCTTTGGAAGTTTTGAGTATTTGGAACTTCTTTTGAAATCAAATGAAAGTGCTGAACAAGCGAAAGTGCATAGACATCATAGCATGGGGAAATGGATATTTAGATGCATTGTTTCTAATTTTGAGGGCCAACTCCAGTCCATGCCTTTTCTACCCCGATACAGTACTGCATGTTGGAGGAGGCATAGACATCATATCATAAGATGAATAGAGACTCAGGTGCATTGCATGTAAACTGGGGAGAGAGGGAAAGCAGCACTTCAGTTTCAACTCTCGTCCATGCCTAGAAAAGACATAGCATGGATGATTTGCTATTGATATACTTGTTCATTCAGCTATGTGCATCTGCGCTTGTGCTGACTAGGGAGAGAAGCAGTTCCAGCTATCACATTAGGGGTGAGTTACTGAAATGTCTAACCAAATATAGTAGGCTAATTTGTAAGTAAATAATATAGTGTGTACTGCTAATAATGTGATAAATGTCCAAATGACCTTTGGCAGAAAAAAGGTTCCTCACCCATTATATACAGTGCCAAATAAAAGGGTAACAATGTTTTGAACTTTTGACTTTCAAGCTCCATATCTCACCATTCACTACAGCTTTGAATGTGAGGCTACCATCATTTTATAGACAATCATCTTGGCTATCTCATACATCAATTTAATTTGCAACTATTTAGCATATTATAATACAATATTAGTTATTCAGATTCTTGTCATGTAACTGCATTGTCACTGTTTTGCGCCTAAAATCTGAAGTTCAAGTTTTATTATTTTGTTAGTATTTTGTAAATCCACCTTTGGCTTTCAACACTGCCTGAATCCTTCTGGGAATGTTCTCGATCAGATTCAAGCATATCTCAACAAAAATCTGATCTCTAGTTTCTTCTACACGTTTCCAATGTTGGTGCATACTGGTCGACTTACTTGGGTACGAATACTGCTTTTTCTTCAACCACGCTACTTTCAAACTGGTATGGATTTGTTCAACAGTTTTGGGCTGAGGTCTGGGGACTATAGAGACCAATACGGCAACTCTATTTCATTGTTATTGAACCATTCCTTCTCCAACCTTGACATATGCTTCAGGTTGTTTCCCTAATGGAACACTATGTCATCCTTTTAATATCCATAATACTCAAGTGTACAAAGCTACTCAACTAGTATGATACTCACATATAGCTCAGCATTGAGACCATCATTGATCCTAGTCAATTATCCAATACCTTTGACTGTGAAACAACCCCGTATCATCAGGCTTTCTCCACCAAACTTGCTAGTTCCTTCAATTTCTCAATCCATTCGCTTCCTTTTCCCTTGAATCTTCCAGACATATTTGTACCCATCAAACCCAATCAGATTTCTTTCATCTCATCATTTCAAATTACCCATTTTCAAACTTCTACTGTCCACTTTTCATACTTTTTTGTAAACTTGAGCCAACGATTCTTATGATGATATTGAAGATGAGGCTTCATCACCTTTTTTTTGGGACACCATTCCAGACTTGGATAATGTGTGTCACATGGTACCTGCATGGACATCTGTGATCTCACTAATATGAAGCACACGAGCCACCTCCACTGCCGTGTTTTTCGCGTCAGAACTGATAGACCTTGTGATGAGTCAACTTGTTGACTGATATTTTGCCTGGATGTCCACCTCTTGGCTTTTGAATGGATGGACTTCATTTCATATTCTTCCAGCTGTCATGGCACTCCTATTATGAAGTTTGGCAATTTTCTTTGCCGAGAGACCACTATACATAAGCTGGATGATGCGATTTCTCTTCTCTTGGGAAATCTTCGTCATGGCTGCTCCACAATTCGAACAAGTGACCTTTTGCTTGGGAATCAACCTAATAACACACTGAGCTATTAGAGAATGTGAGAACAGATATGAATTTGTAGTGTACAAAAATAAAAAGGTTTTTCCACCACCAGAAGCAAAACAGTAACAATGCTGTGGCATGACAAGAATTTGCATAACTAAGTATTTGCTAAATAGCTGCAAGCCAAACCGATGTATGAAATAGCCAGGATGATTGCCTATAAAATGATGGTAGCCTCACATCCAAAGCTGTAGTGGATGGTGAGATATGGAGCCTGAAAATCACAAGTTCAAAACATTATTAGCCTTTTGCTTGGCACTGTACACTACACTTTCTCTGTAAACTGCATTGAGCTGCCTGTAGGACACCTGAAAAAATCATCACCAGAAGAGGGCATTGACGAGTCATTTTCCCTGCATCTTTAACCTCACAAAGACTGGCCTATTTTGGACTTTCAGGAACAACTAATTTTTTTAAGTGCCACATTTAGAGATGGGCGAATTTCTCAAAAATTAGATTCGCCGAGTTCGCCAAATTTTCCGACAAAATTAGTTTCGACCCAAATTAATTTGCGGCAAACTGCCTTAAAAAACAGCTATTTCCAGGCTGCAGAGAGCCTGTAGGATGTTGTAGAACGTTGTGCCATGCTCAAATATGCATAGGGAGCATGGTTTGGTCTTCATACAATGCTGTGTTTTAGTATGACATGCACATGACAGCCGCCACTCTTAGAATCGCTTCACTCTAAAATTCCCTGGGCACTTACGGGGGCAAAACTGACCAAAAAACTGAAGTGGGAACGCAGCCTGACAAAGTCATGTCAGCGCCAGCTGGAAAGAAACGAGCTGAGGACTAAGATCCTACAATAGTGTGAAAGAACACAATAGTAGGTTCCTGGAGCCGGCACAGATCACAGCACAGTAAGGGGACATCACAGCAAGGGTCACCCCGTGAGGCCACAACTTCATCAAGCAGCCGTGAATTGACCACCAAGATAACACTTCTCGAATGGTTGACTAGGCCATCCACTTTCTCCCAGATGACATCCGACAACCCTAGCCAAGAGTCGGTGGGTTTGTCACACACAACCCTTAGTTGGCATGGCCCGGGAGCAGGTGGGGGGACCCTAAACCCCACCCCCTGTCCGTTCGCTTCCACACCCAAAGAGAACTACTATGTGCTGCGGCCTCTGCACCACTATACATTTGAGGACAAACTATTTGGGACAGTGGGCAGCAAAGAGGTCAGGAAGACATCCGCTGCTTCTTGCGGAAGCGGGCAAGTAGTGATGAGGAGAGTGGCATGGGGCAGTTATGTTGCGAGCGGTCAGGCTCTGTACAGCGACACCGTTGAGGAGGACGGCTGTGACAAGCAAACACTAATCGATGTAGCCGATCGCACTTGGGAGCCGGGTGAAGCCAGCAAGGCTGGGACAAGATATTCTGGTGCCCTAGTTAAACAAGGCATAAAGTGCCCCCTAAATGGAAAATTCAGCCCACTCGCATTGAGCTCCTTGTGCCCCATTTTCTGCCTGGTATGAAGTGGCGCCTTAGGCAGTTGCCTACCCTCGACTACCCATTGTCTCGGCCCTGGAAGCATTCAGTTTTCTCTACATTAAGTTTTAGGAGGCAGGGAGGAGAAGAAGGAGGATTTGGACGGCAGACAATCTGGGAACTTGGAGATGTAAAGTTGGGTGTCATCAGCATACAGGTGGTATTGAAAGCCATGTGATGCTATGAGCTGACCCAGATCAAGAGTGTAGAAGGGCTTCATTCATTATCATTGGGAGAAGAAAAGCGGCAGCTTGCGGGGTCAGGCGTGGCCCCAGCCGCAATTCAGTAGTGTGGCCGGGAGTCAGCAGGGGGGCAGCAGTGCGAGGTTGGGGGGCCAAACGGCCACGATTTAGACCACCCACTTTGCAGGTCCCAGAAAGTAGCAGCACAGGGGCTCACCGGGGCAGCGGCGCTAACAGTCAGTCAGTGCGGAGCTTTGGTAGTAAAATCACCTACTCGGCAGTGTGCCAGTTTTTTGACAAGACAAGACAAGACAAGACATCAGAGGAGGCGAACATGGTTATATGTAGAATCTGTGGGCAGAAAGTAAAATGTGACCTAATGTTGGCACCACAGCCCTGCATCAACATCATGCAGTGTCACCATACAGTGGCCTGGGAGAAACGTGTCTCGGATGAGGTGGTCCATCCTGTCGCAACAACAGCAGCACCCAGTGGCACGCCTCTCATTCCAGACAGTCAAGGCTTCACCACCTCTGCCAAAGACAACTCTCTGTCTTTTACATTATCTACCTGTCCAGATACTTCTGCTCTTCAGCACTCATGGTGCCAGCAGTTGTTCACCGAGATGATTGCCAAGAGACAGCAGTATGTGTCATCCCTAAGTGCAGAAGCTGACCGTGCTCCTGTCCAAGTTAGTAGTACTGCAGTCCCTCCCTTTTCAATTGGTGGACTCTGCACCATTCAAAGAACTGGCCAGGAAACTTTGCATTCACTTCTGCCATTTTTACACCGCCCAAACACACCCTCCCTTTAGCTAAACAGAACAGAGGAAACTATAAACAAGAGAAAAAAATTTAAAATTTTTGAACAGGGGGAAATTGGGATAACAGAGAATAAAAATAAAAAATTAACAGGGGGAAATTGATGAACAAGGGGAAATTGATGAACAGGGGGAAATTGTTGAACAGGGGGAAATTATTGAACAGGGGGAAATTGATGAACGGGGAAACTGATGAACATGAATAAATATATTAACAGGGGGAAATTGATGCACCGGGGGCAATTGGTGAACAGTGAAAGGCCATTAACGATTTTTTGATGATCAAAGTGGACAGGAGTATTTCCCTGTGTAATTTTGATGTCAGCCAATGGCAGCTCATCCATGACACCTGCCCTTTGCTCAGGCCCTTTTAGGAGCACACGTTATTTGTCAGTCACGAGGACTACGGGAGAAATAATGTCATTCCAATGCTTCATTTCCTGGAACAGATGCTGCAAAATCTGTCTGGTCAGGGGACTGGAGACGTGGCGGCTACATCTCATGGCCACATGAGTCCAGTGGGGGCTGAACTGGAGGAGGAAGACATTGGAGCACAAGCAGTGTCTGGCGTTTTTTTATTCAGGTACAGGAGAAGAGGAGGATCAACCACAGTATTAGGAAGACGAGGAAGATGACCCAGACACACTGTGGCAGTATACAGTGGAGATGGAGGCAGAGAGTCCATCAGAGTCATTTGTGCAGATGGCCCGTGATGCTGATTTGCCGGTAGTGGCAGCTGAATTGTCACCATCCGGCAGAGGGATGGACTTCTGGCTCTCCACCCTCTTGGACCCTCATTGCTGGTCCCAAAAGGGGGCATTTTCTCACTGCCAAGGGCAGAGAACAAACTCAACTACTATAGAGACATCCTATGTAGTCCAGTTGGCCGCTGCAAATCTGCGCCATGGGTCCATTCCTCTATATAGCCGGTCCGACCGGGTGTGGGTTCATCAACCTCAGTACCCCTACTGCCATGGCTGCTGTGGGTGGATGGGGGTTACGAAAGTGATGTATCGATTACGTTGACTATCCTTCATCAGGGTCGATGGTCATAACGTCAATACCAATAAGATATTCGATGGTCTGATGATAGATTATCACGATGACCATAAAAAGTCTAAGGAGAGCAACAACACCCTTTCATTCTTACAAACCCAAACAGGGCTGAGAGCTGGAATTAACATCCACCAACAGTCAAAGGTTTCGTGCTACATCTGTAGGCAACACACTTAGGTTAATAAAAGCCACAGAAAAAAAACTCTCAGACCTATGTTCACTATCCCTGTCTTGCACCACAGCATGACCCCTTAAACCGCATGACCCACAAATTAAAAGTGCAAAGGCAGTATGATCTGAACCATCTTTACTTATACTGACAATGAATATCCCGTCCCTGAACGCAGCATGACCCCCAAACCCTGCATGACCCCCAATTTAAAAAGTCCAGAAAAAGGAGTCTTTTTTTTTTTTTCAACCACCATTTGAGTTGAACTGACATAGACTATACCTGTACCTGTAAACCACAGTATGACCTAAACCTTCGTGACCCCACAAATTAAAAAGTGCCGGAAAAGGAGTTTTTTCAACCACCATTATAGTTGAACTGGACATTGACTATACCTGTCCTGGCCACAGCATGAGCCCCAAACCTGCATAAACCCCACAATTTAAGAATGCGAAAAAAGTATCTTTCAACCACCATTTTAGTTGAACTGGACATAGACAATCCCTGTCCTGGAACCGCAGCATGACCCTTAAATCTACATGACCCCACAGATTAAGAAAGTGCCGGAAAAAGATCCTTTCAAAACCACCATTTTAGTTTCACTGACAATATTGCCCGAATCCTGGATAGCGCTTACTTGCCCCTTCGTATGAGTGCGGGACCAATTGACTTCACTTGGAATACTGGGGGTTAATCGCTCCTGTTCCACCCTGGTGCCCTTTTTCTTGGCATCTTTTTTCTCATTTTTACTCCACTGCTGGAGGAAAGTGACTCTGTACTTGTTCTCTGTCCGTGCTCCATACTGCCATGTCCTGAATAACCTACATCTGGTCCAAGTTTTCCTTAGCCTCCCTTGTACAATTCAGAGGGAAATTTGTTTACCAGGCCTATTATTGTACATGCAAGTTTTTTATATTTAAATTCTAGAAAACACATGTTTAAAATAGGATGGAATCCCACCATGTCAAAGTTTCTCTTTTTTTAATTGTAAAAATTAAATGGGTTGTCTCAATACAGGATTGATAGCTATGTTAAAGAACTTGCAAAAACAAGATCATTTTGCAATATTGTGTCCCATTAACAGTGTCCTACCTATTCCTGTTTCTGAACAGCACCTTCAACCTAGCCACTCTTGACAATTGTGAAGCCCACAAAAAGTCTGTTAGAAACAACATTTATTATAATAAGGACTGAGTATAGCAGATGTCACAGCAAAATGCCCCCAAAAATTCAAAACAAGACCCATGAGCCACTTTTGGACAATGTGAAGAACAAATGTCCTGTTAGAAACCACATATTTTAATTGATAATAAGGGACCTTAATAAAGCTGCATGTCACAGCAAAATGCCCCCAAAAATTCAAAGCATGACCCTTGACCACTTTGGACCAATTTGTGAAAGAACAAATGCTGTTAGAATACAACATTTTTATAATAGACCGGTAGTATAGCTGACATGTCACAGCAACATGCCCCCAAAAAATTCAAAGCATGACCCTTGAGCCTCTTTGGACAATGTGAATAACAAATGTCTGTTAGAAACAACATTTTTTTATAATAGGACCTAAGTATACTGCATGTCACAGCAAAATGGACCCCCAAAAATTCTAAAATAATGACCCTTGAAGCTACTTTTGACAATTGTGAAGAACAAATGTCGTTAGAAAACAACATTTTTTTTTATAATAGGACCTGTAGAATTGCTGCATGTCACAGCAAATATGCCCCCAAAAATTCAAAGCAGACCCTTGAGCCACTTTGGATTGGACATTGTGAAGAACAAATGTCTGTTAGAAAACTACTTTTTATATTTATAATAGGGCACCTGTATTTATAGCAGCATGTCACAGGCAAAATGCCCCCGAAAATGCAAAACCATGAACCCATGCGCCACTTTTGAACAATTGTGAAGAACAAATGTCTGTTAGAACAAAAATTTTTAGAATAGACCTGTATGTATTGCTGCATTTCAGAGCAGCAATGACCCAATAATTATAAAAAAGAACTTCCTCAGTCCACTGATAAAAATTGTGACGGAGAAATGCCACTTAGAACCACATTTCTTTGCCAAAGGACCATGATTATTGCTGCGTATCTCAGAGCAACATGACCCCCAAAAAATTAATAAATATGACTTCTCAGCCACTATTAAATTTTTGATGAGAAAATGCCACTTAGAAACCACATTTTCTGTTCCAACGGACCATAATTAAAGCTGTATCTGCACACAACAAGACCTCAACACCATTGACAATGCGAAAACTTCTAAAGGATAAAGTGAAAAATGGAATACGGTGTTGGCATCGAAAACCTTGCTGTCTTTTAACAGTCGCCTCAGCAGCAAAACAGCTAAATGGAACTGTTGGGAAAAGAGAATAAAAATTGCAGTAAGAAATGATCCTTTTAAAAAAAAATTTTCAAGAGGACCATTTTCTGTTTGAAGAAGGAATTTGAAGTAGAGACCTGGGCCAACTAATTCGTGACCGCGGCCAATGGGGCCACAACATCATCAAGAGATCCATGCCAATTTCATCTTGATGAAAGTCAAATAACCACAATAACTGATGGGAACGCCGGATGGCTTTGTCTGTAATGACTCCTGCAGCTGTCTGAAGGAAGTCCGCTCAGATAAATGACGCCTGGCTGGCTTGGCAGACACACCTCTATGGTGTTGCGAGCGAGCTCCGGCCAATCGTCCATTTTGGATACCCCAGAAAGTCCAAGAGGGATCCCGGAACACATACAAAAACATCGGTGTTTGAGATGCAGAAGTCTGCACCATGATCTTAAGCTGGTCTCGTTGTTGATGTGTGCCCTGCATTGGCATGCTAGGTAGAGGTGTGAAATAAAGATGCCAGAGGTCACTTGATTCTAGCCACCATTGCCTGCTGCTGCGCTAGCCGCTATGGCTACTTGGCACTCTACTGCTGTCACATCGCTGATGTTGTTCCACCGTGAAACATTTGGGACTTGAAGCAGACGCAACAGATCTCCAGTTGATCAATCAGCCAGGTCTCCATTCCTGCATTTTAACTCTCTATTTGGTGGTCAAGGCAAAGTGCTGAGTTTTTGTTTTGTACCCCGGGATTCCAGGAGGGTGGCCACCCATATCTGTTGTTCATTTGATGGCCTAATGCTAGGATCATGTTGATAAATGGACATCCAAGCACTCAAGTGAAAGAAGCAGCCTTGATTTCCCAACTCTGGGTCAGGGGCCTAGCAACTGATCTTCCTCATCTTCCTCCTCCCGCCTCAAATTGCAGCCAACCTCTTCAAGCAGGACATCGGTAACGTCGGTGTCTAGGAATACCTCCTCCTCCTCTTTTCCTCACCTCCGCTTCCTCCGGCACAGCTTCAACACAGCCTGACTTGCCTTCAGATGAAGCCACCCTGAACAGCTGTTGCGCTGCCTTGCACTACCCTGGACCCCGAACCACTGCCTAATTAATACCTAAAAATTGAGAAACAGCGGGCCCTTGGTGGGATTCGACGAGAGAAAGGCTCCTATCCCCATCTGTGTCCGTCTCCGCTCCTCCCGTCGTTTGGCAGAACCAGTTTGTTTCAGAGTGTCCAACGATCTTCCAGGAACAAGATCAACAAATCTCATGCTGACAAGGGCATCCGTCCGCACTGAAACATTTTGGTGGCTTTTCTTACAAAACAGGCAAGGATGGTGGCAGAGTCTTCACACTGCCTCCACTCTTCGTTGGCTCACACACCCGAGGCCCGCACCGCTGCTTGTCAGGGCGCATGTGTCACTTCGTACTGCGTAAGTGGCAGGCGCTGCTCCTACATTCGCTGGAGCACATGTGGAGGTGGAATTCCAGCGTGTTGCCACGTCAACAAGAGACGGGTTGACCCGCGGAGGCCGACTGAAACTGCAACGCAGCCAGGCGGAACGAACAGGGAGCGAACGGCGGAAGTGCGAACTTAGACTTCCAAGCCTTCCTCACAGGCAGTCCAGACCCGGTAGCTTCTTAAGAAATTTCAGGACGACAAGGTTCTGACATGTGCCAGGCAAGAAGTGCTCTACCTACTAATCTTAAGGGCGGGCCAGCAGATTTCGCCCGTTAATCGCACACCACCTTACCAGGCACAAGGTTCTATGGCACCCATCAGTCACCGCCCGGTTCTCGTTTGCGAGAGCAGTCCACAGAGCTCCTGACCTGTGGTGGGGACGGTCTCCAAGACAGATTAATTCAACAAGGCCCTGGTTTCTCTGGGCACGTGATGCTCCAGAGGATCTTGGAGGAAAGCCCTGCACCATCCCTGCGGTTTGTAAAAGTTGGCGCCGAGCCTGCGAGCCACCGCACCCCCCAGAGACACCACACCCACTCACCCAGTGAGCTGTCACAGAGATATAGCGCCTTGCCGTGCTTCATCCATGTGTCCGGTGCTCAGATGACTTTTTCCCCGCCCACGGATGCAGGACAACGCGCTTGAAATTTAGATGACACGTTGGCTGGCCAGGCAGGGACGGCTTTTCTCTGGCAAAGAAATGCCTTGCTCGGCATCCTGGTATTGGGGGCATGCAAGGTACATGACGTGGCGGAACCCATCAGTGTCCACCAACGGAAAGGCAACATTTCCAAGGCCAAAAAGTCTGCAATGCCGACATCAAGCTTTTGGCTTTGGTCCATGAGTTTGGGTTAAAGTGTTTCTTCTGCTCCAAACTGGAAACAGACGGCTGGCTGCTAGACTGGCCGCTGTATATACGAACGGCGTGCAGGTCAATCAAACTGGCGGAAGAGAAGGGGTAATGGGTCCTCTGTGCTGCTGGGTAGGTACTCGCGACCGGTGGAGGCTGCAGCGGAGCTGATTTCCCTGATCATGACTCTGAGAGACATGGGCACTTAGAACGCTTGGTGGTGGCGGAGGGAGGAGGAGCGGAGACTAGGGAGTGACAGTGGTTGGAGGCCCGGCGTCTGTCTGGCCTTTTTTGGCCAAGTGTTCCTCCATTTCCACACATTCATTCGCTAGCCATGTGACTAACATGTATGTGGTGGTTAACCACCTAAGGTTCTTGCCTCTACTTTGCGTTATTTATTTACGGCAAAGGCGGCATATGACATCGCTGGGTGAAATCAGAGCATGCTCAAAAGAAGGCCCAGCTTGAGAGGTCCTGGACCTTTTTGACGGCGATAAGTGAGAGGGGGGTTTCCGCTGACCGTGGCAGGCGGAATCATATCAGCGACTTCTGGTCGACCGCCCTCTCCCTTTTTGAGGCGGACCCATAGTGACACTAACCCATCGACTTGCCTCCTCGTCCAGAGATGAAGCGCTCGCAAGCAAATTCTGCTGAAAAGACCACGTGGATCCGCAATGTTCGTCCTCATCTATCAACACAGGTGACTATGTCGTCCTGACATTCTGCATCCAGGAGCCTGCAGACTACAAGCAGAGGGACTGCAAAGGCCCCCACCTTGCCGACCACCCGGGATTTTTTGGCCGATTGACCGCTTTCCTTCTCCTCCTCTGATGCATCAGTAAACTGGGACGTCAGAGCAGAGAAAATCATCCATCTTTGGCCTCTTGATCTTTTAACATGCCTTCTGACCCCAACCGCATTTTGTCCTCAAAGAGGTCTTCAGAAAATGTATTAATCCACAGTGGTGGGTACACGAGTTGCCCATTTTGGGCTGCTTCAAGTGGACGGCATGCTGATGATGCTGATGATACATTTGTGGCCGTGACGGGAGGACGAGGAGTAAGACTGCTAGATGCAGTGCATTAACACTGAAGGACAATTTGGCGACGCGTTTCGTTACTGAGATTCACAGGGCCCTGACCCACGATGACAGCCTGACGGTTCTGCACTGTGACGATCCGCTGGCAATAGCCGTGTTGTCGCCAGCAACACTGAAGGAGCACCTTCCTCGTTTCGTACCTCACCACCATGTCTAATCCCCCTCTTTTTGCTCTCGCTTACCCCCCATGAATTTTCCGCTCCATTTTCAGAAATCTAAAAATTTGAGAAGGAATGAAGAGTTTTGGGAAAGTCCTCTTATTAAAAGACGAGCAAATCACCGCTATTCTCAATTCCTCAAAACAAAACAAAATTGCGCTGGATTCAAATTTAAAAACAGGCAAGGTGGCTCTATCAACCAAAGCTTGCCCGCCCAAAGTGGAAAAAAACACAGTATCTGAATGTATACGGTAATAAAAGAATTTTTGGCACCTATCAAGATTCACCTGTGGTGACAACTAATTGCTGTATTACAAATTTAACTACAATTACTCTCTGAACAAAGCTTGACTGACCCAAAAGAGAAAAAAACACCTGTCAGAAATGTATAACGGGGAGTAATAAAAGGTAAATTTTTTGCCTCACCTACAACCTGTGGTGACTAAAAATTGCTGGATTCAAATGTAAGCTGCAAATTAAGATCTATCAACAATCTTGACTGACCAAACGGAAAAAAAACACCTGTCTGAAATGTATACGGATAATAAAAAGGTATTTTTGGCACCTTCAATTCACCTGTGGTGAACTACAAAAATTGCTGTAATTCACAATTAACTGCAAAATAGCTCTATCAATAAAGCTGCCTCGCAAAGTGAAAAAACACTACTGAAATGTATTCGGATCATAAAGGTATTTTGGCACCTTTCAATTCGACTGTGGTGACTACAAAATTACAGTATTCACATTAATTGCTAAGTAATCTATCAACAAAAGCTGGGCCTGCGCCAAAGATGAAAAAACAAACTATCTGAAAATGTATTCGATAATAAAAGGTATTTTTTGGCCACCTATCAATTCACCTGTGGTGACTACAAATATTGCTGTATTCAAAGTTAATGCAAAGTAGATCTCTCAACAAAGCTGGCCTGCGCCAAAGTGAAAAAAAACACTATCTGAAAATAGTAATTCGATAATAAAAGGTATTTTGGCACCTTTCAATCCACCCTGTGGTGACTACAAAATTGCTTGTATCAAATATTTAAGTGCAAGGGTGCTCATAACAAAGCTGTAGTTGCGCCACCAAAGTGAAAAGACACTTATCTGAAATGTATTCGGATAATAAACAGGTATTTTGGCACCTTTCAATTCACCGTGTGACTACAAAATTGCTGTATTCACATTTATAGCCAAGGTGCCTCAATGACAAAGCTGGAAGTGTCCAAAGTGAAAAAACACGTAGCTGAAAATGTATTCTGATAATAAAAGGTATTTTTCACCTTTCAATTCACCCTTTGTGACTACAAATCTGCTGTATTCACATTTTAATGCAAGTGGCCTCATGAACAAAGCGTACTGGCGCCAAAGTGAAAAACAGCGATCTGAAATGTAATCGGCATAATAAAAGGGTATATATGGGCACCGTTCAATTCACCTGAGAGATCTACAAAATCTGTATCACATTTAATGTCAAGGTGCCTCAATGAACAAAGCTGTAGTGCGCCAAAGTGTAAAAACACGTAAACTAAATTGTATTCCGGATAATAAAAGGTAATTTTTGGCACTTTCAATTCCCCTGTGGATGACTATAAAATTGCTGTATTCACCTTTAAGTGCAAGGTGCCTCAATGAACAAAGCTGTAGTGCGCCAAAGTGAAAAAACAACGTATCTGAAATGTATTCGGATAATAAAAGAGTATTTTTGCGGGACCTATCAACCTGTGCTGACTACAAATTGCTGATTTCTAATTTAACTGCAACTGGCAAGGTGCTATATCAACAAAGGCTGGAATGGGCAAAATTGAAAAAGAACACTATCTGAAATGCATACTGATCAATAAAAGTGGAGTTTTGCCACCTAACAAAGAGACCCTGCAATTTCAGAAAAGATGTGTAACCTAATATAAGTTCAGCTTGCCCAATATCCAGGAAAATATTTCAATAGCAAACTAAAATAATCAAGCTATTGAGCAGTGCAATGTCTTACACTAAGTTTGGGTGAACTTTAGCCAGTATTCTTTATAAGCTAGTCTGGTTCGCCTCTGGAAGCCCCCCCGCCCCCGCTCCCTCCCCGTACTTTACAGCGTAGATACTCCTTTAAAATTCTCTACCTGACTACATAAAAATCCCAATCTCTGTTCTCAACTAAGTTGTAAGGATCACAGCTAACAATAGAGCTTCTCTGTAAGAAACAGCATAAGTTCGCTGAGCTGTTTGGACACAGTCAGAGCGCACGTCCTACTGCTATGAGATGCTGACAGACACTGATCATGACAGGAAGGGCTGTACTATGTAAAACGAGGTCATGTGGAATTTTTCCCAGCCAATCGCAAACCAATACAACATCCCATCATGACGTCCACACACATCTCACCCTTGCCTCTATTCTGTAAGCTGATTTGCTGGACCTGCCAAAATGTCAAGAAGCCTGGAAAAATGGCGGCGATATTAATAATGATGCACAATTTTTAACCTAAATTCTCGCGGGATCTAAAAAATCCGGTCATCTTAAAAACTGTGCCGAGTTCAACTTTGGGTCCGATAATAATCGCTCAACACTAGCTTTACAACTAGTACCAGCTCCTTCACAGCAAACCTGAGTCTGGAGTTGTCGATGAAGCTTTCTTTACTCTAGTGATTATAGGTACCCACCCCAGCAGCAGCCACCTGGATCAACCCCCGAACCCTGGATTCTTTTTGGCTACCTGCTCAGCTACTAATCGATGCTGCCCACCCGCCTGATTTCCACACATTGCTGCCAGCTGCTCCTTCACCACCCACCATCATTACCAGGGACTGGTACAGCACCACACCTCCCCACGTCTTCACTGGGCCATTATGTAACTTCTGATGCAGCTGCCACTTCAAAACACAAGTCTCCTCGAGCTGCTGCCAACTGAGCACTCTCTCAATCCGAACCACTCGACTGGTTTTCTAATGCTGTTTCCACCCTCCACCACTCTATGACAATGCACTATGTTTGGTTTTTCCCCCTTCTTTTGATCTGTGTAGTGCATAGAAAACACAGAACACATGCTAATATTACCATTTACTTATTTTTGGGTTCAAACTCCTGTTCATTTTGGCTTTAGCAATGATGATATTGAACCACTGTAAGTGGATACACGAAAGAATCAAACGAATGGCAAAATGATTAGTATCAATGCAAATAACTGATGACACCCTTCTACTCTTTTGGGGGCTCTACATGTATGCAGCATTAACAGAATCACCACAATACAAGAGTAACTGATTCCACCAATAGAAATATCCCTGGATTTGTGTTGTATGTAGTGCTGAAATTCACAAACACTGGTTTGACACAGAATTTCTCCACAAACAAGTTAAGAAATTAAACTCTTGGCTACAGATTAAAAAACCCCCACTGTCTGAAGATGATGGATTTCACCAGGCATGAATGAGGAAGAAAAATACGGCACACCCCTGTACTTTCACTCCAAATAACCCACAAAACAAGAGGAGAAATTAACCCTTGGATATTAAATAAGCCTTACAGAAAAAAACAGAATGAAATGAGCGCATGTGTAGGCAAAATAAATAAATACGAACACCCTGTATTTCACTTCAAATTAACCCACTAACAATAGCTTAATTAACCCTCTGAATATTAAATGTGCTCCAAAATGGACAATGAAATTTAGTCGTATATGGGGGTGAAAAACACCTGTATTTACTCCATATAAAACCACTAACAGGTTTAATTAACCCTTGATATTAAATGGCTCCAGAAATGACCAGAAAAATGTTTGTCCGTATATGGGGTTGAAAAACACGCTTGTATTTTTACTACAAATACACCCACTAACAACAGGCTTAATTAACCCTGGATATTAAATGAGCTCCAGAAATAAACAGATGAAATTTAGTCGTAAAATGGGGTGAAAAACCACACGTATTTGACTCCAAATGGACCAGTAACAGGCCTAAAAAAATCCTTGGATAAAGAAATTCCCTACTGAAATGAACAGGGGAAATTTAAATAATATGGGGCAGAATTAGACCCACCCTGGACTTTAATGAGAATACCCCACAAACTAAAACAAAATGAAAACGGAAGATAGCAGTCCTCTGATAAAAGCAGTTTCTTTCAGAATATCAGCAATATAGAACGCTGGGAGCAACTGACAGACTTCTGGGGGTCTTTCCCCCCCAATTGCTGAAAAAAGCAATTTTTATTTGAGTGAGAGCTATTGGCAGCAGCAGACGGACGCATATGTCAGGTGCAACGATAGAACTTGGGGGAGAGAGCGTGCCGTCCTTATTTAAAGTGCTTGTGACATCACAGAAACCCGCCGTCTCTGATTGGGTTCAAGTCTGCACCAGTCATTGAGAGGTTCCTTTCTTCCTATCAGAGTTCTCTGCCCCATGTCACACCATGTGCTTGCGGCCATTTTAGCAATAAAAAACACGCTTCGTTCCCGCGAATCACCCCAAACTTTGACTTCATGCAGAACCAAAGTTTTCCTGAAATTCTAAATGAATTCCACTCCGTTAGAATCGATTCGCCCATCTTAAGCCACATTCCATTAACCTTTTTTCCTGTGGGACTAGTTGTACTTTTAATTGACATAAGTTTAGTCTACTTTTGTTTTTGGGGAGGGATAAAAATAATTGTTATGTCTTAATGCGCTATATAGTATAAACAATGGGTGACATGTACGAACGGGGCTGCACCATTTTTGTGGCGTGCCTTGAGTCAAACAAACTCTCATTGCCATGTTCTATAGATGTATAAACTGCTACACACCAAAACTTGCCGCAATCTGCGCCAGATACCAAGCTTTTGAATGCACCAAAGATGCAGAGGCGTTTCGTGCCAGAGTCCTACAATGCGGCAAAAATTTGGTTCAAAACTGTTGTACAAATCCATACCAGTTTCAAAGTCACGTAGAATGGGACTCATTTATGAAGTGTTGTGAGACAATTTCATACATACTGTTGAACTGTACACTATAAAAAACTAAGGTAGAACTGGTGAGTCAGCGCCAGATTTAAACTTGTCATCCAATATGTTAACTTTATTCTATGTTTTCATATAATCTTTTAAATTTGAGTATTTTCTTAAATAAAAGCATATGTTGTGGAAATAAAATCATTTTTTTGTGTTTTGTTTTCTGAGAGCCATAAATATTTACTTTTTGCTTGATCTTAGTGGGACAGGTTTTGGGCCTTTTTTGGCACCACTTTGTGGTATATATTTTACTGTTTGACTCTTATTAAATTTTTGTGAATGCCACCATTATTTTTGCTTCTGTTATACACCATACACTATGCATTTTATATAATGTGTTATCCATTTTCACAGTTCATTTTGATTGAAGCATCGCTATGTATCTATTTTTTCAACTATTTTTAGAAAAGAAAACATTTTTGGGGAGTTAAACTTGATTGATCTTAATTTAATCTTATTTTTTATCTTTCCACTTAGGAACTACAAGATGCAGTTTTTTATCATAGATGTTTAGATGCCGCAGTTACCGCTGACATATTATAACCACTGCTGGCTGTATTATTATTTTTAATATGCATCATAATACGCCTATGTGCAGTAAGGAGTTATAGGTTGTCTCTAATTTTGACAGCTTTTTAATTTCCCTCAAAAACTGAAGATCCGATGATGGGAAACACAACCAATGTCAAACTCCTTAACCTCAGAGAGGAACTGAAACTTATGGTAGGAGATGAGAACAATAACAACAATGGAATTACACTTTAAAGCAAAAATTTCATTTAAGATAACTTTTCAAAATAAGCTGTTTTGTTTGTTTACATAAGGAGCATCACTATTTCTGGCAATTACATGGCGTGTATCCAACATTTATCACTGATTTTCATTGAGCTCCGCACCAATGTGGGTGGAAACTAGGTTGCTATGATGTCTCCCCTCTACAGCACACAACAAGAGGTGGACATCCTGCTTTCTTGTCTCTCTTGTCCTCAATAGTATGGAGGTCATCATACAGTAGTACTGATCACTGTAGACACAGGTCTTATTAATAAATGTGGTGCATCTTTGGCTGTCCATATGCTATATGATGAATTCTACACCGAAAAGTAATTGCTGTAGTAATCTGCTCTTATTTCTGCAACTTTCTGCTAAAAAATTATAGTATATTTGTTGTATGCAGGAAGATCCTGTCACTTTTAAAGAGTTTAGAGAGCAGCAGAGAAAAACAGAAAAAATATTGAATTTTGTATGCCCAAAAGCTTTTGTATGTGGCTTAAAAATTCCCCCTTAACGTCCAGATGGTGGCCTTTTTTTTGCAGTGAATATCTCAGAAATCTGCAGTGAATTCACAACTATTCAATAGCAAAATCTGTCTGCAATACATTTTGCTTTGCATTGTGTCGTGTAATTCACTGCAGGTCTCACCCCTAAGGGTAAAATCTGCAGTGAAAAGTTATCACATGTCCACATCAGCTTAAGCACACTGTAGGCTTGAATAGCCACAGCATTACTTGTTTTTTTCTGCAGAAAATACAACCTAACTAGAAGCAGCAGTCTCTTCCTCCAACATTTCCTTTCTCCTCTACCCCCTTCCCTCTCTATAGACTCCTATGGACAGCAGCAAGTCTTCTAGTAAGCAGATTGTGACATGTATGAATGGGTTTGCGCCAGTTTTTTTGGCATGATGTCTGCCATAGAACTGTTGTAGCCCAATCCAATATCTGATGACATGTTGTTCGGCAAAAATTGACCCCGACACTTTTGTCTGTGCCAACTCTAAAGGGACGTGTCGCGATACATTCATAAGATTAGACACATTTATGAATGTAACTCAACAGAATGTGGTGTAGTGATGAACGATTGTGTCAACTATCGTTATCGATTCGGTAGTCAATATCGGCAATTATCATGACGATTTCCGATAGTCGATAAAAGATTATCACCGATGACCATTAAAGTCTATGGGAGAGGAACAACACCTTCATTCTTACACCCAAACGGGGCCCGGGAGAGGCTGGAATTAAACACCCCACAACATAAACGGGATACGGGGCTACATCTTAGGCAAACACAATTAGCAACAGATCACAGAAAAAAAGTCACAGACTATTCAATATCCCTGTCTTTTACCACAGCATGACCCTTAAACCTGCATGACCCACAAATTAAAAAGTGCCAGAAGGCAGTATTATTTGAACCATCATTTTACTTGAACTGGACATTGACTATCCCTGCCTGTGGCCACAGCATGACCCTTAAACCTGTCTGACCCACAGATTAAAAAGTGCCAGAAAAAGGAGTCTTTTGAACCACAATTTAGTTGAACTGGACATTGAGTATACTTGTCCTGGGCCACAGCATGAGCCCCAAACCTACATGACCCCCAGATAAAAAAGTGCTGGAAAAAGGAGTCTTTGAACCACCATTTTAGTTGAACTGGACATTGACTATCCCTGTCCTGGGCCACAGCATGAGCCCCAAACCTGCATGACCCCCAGATTAAAAAAGTGCCAGAAAAAGGAGTCTTTGAACCACCATTTTAGTTGAACTGGACATTGACAATACATGTCCTGTACCGCTGCATGACCCTCAAACCTGCATGACCCACAGTTTAAAAAGTGCCTAAAAAAGGAGTCTTTGAACCACCATTTTAGTGAAATGGACATTGACTATCCATATCCTGTAACGCAGCATGACCCAAAAACCTGCACAGGTGCCCTTCTGGTCCATCAGCAGAAAATTTCGCAATAAGAAATAAACTATATTAAAAAAAACTCGTTTTACAATACTGCTGCTGCTAGAGCTACTTGCCATTCTACTGGTGACATTGTTCCAACGTGATATTAGACTGTGAAGCAAACGAAACAGATGTCCCCAGTAGGTCAACGAGGCCTGTCCGAAAATCCTGCATTCTACTATCAAGGGTTGGAGGAATTACTATCAAGGGGGGTGGGCAATAAACAGGGATCACGCAGGTCAGCGGCAGGCCCACATACGGGGTTCAGTGGGCTGGTCGGTGAGACCCAAAGGGCTGGTGTTTGTCATCTATTAGCATGCAGGTTCAGCTACCAGGGCCCGAGTTAAAGTGGGTGCGGTGAGAGCCCAGGCTGGCGTCCGTCATCCATTAACACAGCAAAAATTCCCTAATGACGCAGCAGCGGAAACAGTCGTGCTGAAGCAGAGTGCGGTAGCGGAAGTGTGAGCTAAATCCTCCAGCCTTCCTCAGTACACAGTATAGATCTGGGTAGCGCTTGAGAAATTTCTGCCTCTACGAGAGCGCTTGCCCCTCCGTATGAGTGCGGACCAATTGAGCTTCACTTGGAAATGCTGGTGGTTGACGCTCCTGTTTCACCCAGAACCCCTTTTTTCTTGGCATTCTTTTCTTGTTTTACTCAACGTGTTGGAGGAAATTGTCCCCTGTTCTTGGGTGGCGAATGTGCTCCATACACCATGTCCTCTGAATACCTACATCTGTACAAGTCTTCCTGTACCTCCCTTCTACAATTCAGAGAAATATTTGTATCAGCTATTTTGTACATGCAATTTTTTTAGTAGTTTAATTCTAGAAAACACATTGTTAAAATAGGATGGAATCCAACCACGTCTTTGTTTCTCTTTTTTTTATTGTATTAAACGGGTTCTCTCACTACAGGGATTGCTAGCTATGTTAAATATTTTGCAAAAACAAGTCCATTAACAGTGCCCTATCTATTCCTGTTTTTGACAGCACCATGCCCAATACATTTCACAACAAACCCCTTGATCCACTGTTGACAAGTGTGATGAACAATTGACTGTTAGAAACCTCATTTTTTACAATAGGACCTGTAGTATAGCTGTATTTCACAGCAACATGCCCCCAAAAATTAAAAACATGACCCTTTGGGCACTCTTGACAATTGTGAGGAACAAATGTCTGTTAAAAAACCACATTTTTTAAAATAGGCCCTGTAGTAATAGCTGCCATTTCACAGCAGCATGACCCCAAAAAATTTTAAAAATACTTCCAGCCACTGTTAAAAATTGTGAGGGAGAAATGACACTTTAGAAACCACATTTCTGTTTTTCCCAAAAAACCTTTATTATAGCTGCATCTCACAGCACCATGACCCTAAAACCATTGACAGTGCGAAAAATTCTAAAGATGAAGTGAGTAAATGAAATATGTTTTTTTCATGAAACCGCGTACAATCGGTGTCTTTTACAGTCTCCTCACCGCAAAACCAGCCAAATTAACTTTGGGAACTGAGAATAAAAATTGCAGTAAAAAAATGATATTTTAAAAAAATTTTTTCAAGAGGACCATTTCTGTTTGAAGAGGAATGTGAAGTAGACCGCAACTAATCGGTGACCTCGGCAAATTGGGCCACAACATCATCAGAGATCCATGCCTGATTTCTTTTGATGAAAGTCAAACGATCAACATTATCTGTGGAAGCCGGATGCATTTTTCTGTAATTACTCCTCCAGTTTTTGCGAAGGTCCCACTCAGATATGACGCTGGCTGCTGGGCAGGACAACACCTCTATGGCGTGGCAAGCGAGCTTGTGCCATTCATCTATTTTGGATACCCAGAAGTCGATTGGGTCCGAAACATATCCAAAAACATCGGTGTTGGTACGCAGATAGTCGTGCACCATGATCTTAAGCCGGTCTCTGTGGGTTGTATGTGTGCCCTGCATTACATGCGTTGGTGAGGTGGTAAATAAGGATTGCCAGAGGTCACCCATTAGGCTTCTGCCACAATGCTTGCTGCTGCAGCTACTTGGCACTCTGATACTGTCATGTTGCTGACATTGTTCCACCGTGACATTTGAAGAACATGTAGCAGACGCAACAGATGTCTCCAGTTGATCAATCAGCACGGTCTCCAATTCCTGCATTTTTCTCTCTATTTGGGTGGGTGGAAGAAAAGTGCTGAGTTTTGCTTTGTACCGGGACCGAGGACTGGGGCCACCCAGCAACTGTTGTTCAGTTTTATGGCCTTAAAACGAGGATCATGTTGGAGGAAATGGAACATCCAAGCACTCACGTGAGAGATGGAGCCTTGATTTCCCAAGCCTCTGGGTCGAGGGGCACTAGCAAACTGATCTTACTCATCTTCCTCCTCCGCCTCAAATCCGTGCCAAACCTTTTTTCCAAGGCAGAGACATCGGTAACGTCGGTGTCCAGGAATACCTCATCCTCCTCCTCCTCCACTTCCTCTGGCAACAAGCTTCAACACAGCCCTGACTTCCTCAGAATGATGCACCCTGAGAAGCTGGAGGCGCCGCCTTGCACTAACCCTGGACCCGAACCACTGCCTAAATGAAGACCGATTAAAGTTGTGAACTGTCGGTCCTTGTGGATTCGAAAAGGAGAGAAAAGCTCCGTGTCCGTCTCCTCCCCCATCGCTGGTGGGACTGATGTTTCCGATTGTCCAAACGATCATTTCCCGAACTAAGATCACCACAATGCTCAGCTGACAAGGGCATTGCCCGCACTGACCATTTTGGTGGCTTCCTCAAACTGGGAAGGATGGTGCAGAGCTCTTTCAAACCCGCCTCCACTCTCGGTGGCTCAACACCCCGAGGTCCGCACCGCTGGTTCTCAGGCCATGTGTCACTTCGTACTGCGTAATGGCATTGCGCTGCTGCCACAATCGCTGGAGCAAGTGGAGCGTGGAATTCCATCGTGTTGCCACGTCAACAATGAGACAGTTGACGGGGAGGCCGAGCTGATGCTACAGCGCAGCCAGGCAGGACGAAGCAGGGTGCGAACGGCGGAAGTGCGAACTCAGACTTCGAGCCTTCCTCAGCAGGCAGTCCAGACCCGGGTAGCTCTTTAGAAATTTCTGGACAACGAGGTTCTCATTGCGAAGAGCCGTCCACAGCTCCTGACCTGTGTGTTGACGGTCTCCAAGACAGATTAATTTCGACACGGCCTGGTTTCTATGGGCACGTGATGCTATCAGTGGACCTTGGGGGAAAGAATCCTGTACCATCACTGCGGTTGTGAAGAGCGTGCGCCAAGCCAGAGAGCAACCGTTACCACCAGAGACATCCACCCAGCTCACCCAATGAGCTGTCACAGAGATATAGCGGCCTTGGCCGTGCTTACTAGTCCATGTATCGGTGTTCAGATGGACTTTTCCGGACACAGATGCAGACAACGCCTTGAAAAATTTTTGATGACACGTGGCTTTGGGCCCGGGGAGGGACGGATTTCTGAAATAGAAATGCCCCGCTCGCATCTGTATTGGGGGCAGGCAAGGGCCATGATGTGGTGGAACCCGTCTGTGTCCACCAGACGGAAAGGCAACATTTCCAAGGCCTAAAGCCTGGCAATGCTGACTGTGAGGAAGAATTCACTTTACTTCATCCCCCAATCTAGTCAGCATCTAGCCAGATGGCCCCCAGCCAAGGAAAGCTCAACTTACACAGTAATCAAGCCCTTTGTAAATCCTTTCTGGGAAGCCCCCAACGCATGGGTCAACCCCCTGAAAGGCCCTCATGCAATTCAATTAGCCAACCCCCAGTTTCAAAGCTTGCACAACAGGCATCTACCCAAACCCCGTCTCCGAATTTTCTATCGTTTTATACGATCCCAAAAAACTGGTGCATGGCAGTTATATCGAAAATATGGAATCCCCCGACACACAGCCCCATTTCCAGGTTTTGGGGCGCAGGGGGACAAATATCCAAAACCCAAACCCTATGGGCCCATAAGATAGGCGTGTCTGATTCCGGCGTCGGTAGGTCCAGGGGTTTCTGAGGTGCTACGGCTCGGTTAGTGCCAATGCCCTGCCGCTTAAGTCCTTTTGTTTTTGTATCGAAACTGCATCCCGGGGGAGGAGTTCATAGACCATCCCAAGGTGGTGGGGCGTGTAAGGGGGCTCCCGGGGCGCCCCTCACAGATAAAAAGCGGGCCCGTGTGGGCTTTTAACCGGTTCCAGGAGGGGGGGTACCTAAGAGCATTTCCGGGAGCTCCATACACAGCCCCCGGCCACAAAAGCCCCCCAGTGAGCCCAGAACCAACCAACCTAAGGTAACTTGACCCATTTTAACTCCCTTTGTCTGTAACCCCCATGCTTTATGTGCCCCCCCTGATCTTACCTGTATATTATATCCTTTTGTTTTTAGATAGTGTGCCCCCCAAAGGGCAAAAAAATCTAAAAATTTAATCTGATTAGCTGTCTTATCACGGCCTCACACGCCTAGTACCGGTCTTATATATAGCTACCCAAGGCGGGTTTGGGCCCTTTGTTATAAGTCTCACGGACCGGTTTTTATAACTAAACTAGAAACTGGGGGGCAGCCGTTCAGGTTCGGACGGGGAAAGTGTTCTCTCGTCCCCCGGGTTTCCCTGTCCCCTTTTGGGGGACAGGGGTTAACGGAACGTATCGGGCTGCCCTTGGGGTGCCCCCCCCTAAGGGCGCAAAAACGTCGAATACACCCCAAGTCAGGCCGTCGCCCTCGAGGGGCCGGCGGAAAAGGATATTTCCTCACATATTGGGGGCAGAGCGGTGGATCAAGAAATATTGGTGTGTGATTGGTGCCCGTCTCACAACCTAAGGACTTTCCAGCAGGGGGTTTTTTGTGCTGGGGCTTAAGATTAACTCGCATAGCCGTCAGAGGCAAATACAAGGTTTTGGGTGACCGGGTTGCGTTTTTTTTTCAAGTGCCCAAAGGGTGAAAAGATGCTGGTCGCAGCAAGGGCAAAGCTGTGGGCCCAGGGGAAACAGTGGTGAAGGGGCCAGGAAGAGCTCGCCCAGCCCAGGCAGGGGACTAGAAGGCGGGGGGAGTCCAGCCGGCTCCTCAAGGGCCGTCGAGGTGCAGGGCGCAGTGGCGCCACAATGGGGTATTTCCCTGCAAGCTGCCCTGGCAAAGCTTGAGGCTGGAGACCTCGCCCCCCCCTACAAGGCCCTCCTAAAATTCAGAATTGGGGAGCGATGGAGGATCGTCAGCGTGAGCGTGACCCCCAAAATTACAGGGCCAGCTGGAAAAGGCCAAGTACCCTGGCCATCAAAGCCCCAAGACCCGGGCCCCAAAGTTAAGGGGGAGGACTTTCCCCATGCTGGATAAAGTTGGAGACCTGACACCTTCCTGCTGTCTTTTTGAAAAAATTTGCCGCAACCCATGTCGAGGACCGTGGGTTCGGTTCTGATCCTCGTCTCAGAATAAAGCCCTGGGACTTCGGGGCCGCCCAGCGATCCCCCCTGACCACGAGGAAATAAAGCAGGCATGATCCGGCATACTCTCACTCCTAGATGTACAGGAAAAACTCCGGAGTTGCAGCGGGGCCCTTAGGGACAGCTGGGCCGACCACATGCGGGCCCCCCGAGAGAAGCGACCAGTGGCCTGGGGGCTAAAGATCCCACCTCCGCAGCTAAGGAGCCATCGCCACGGAGCATTTTTTTGGGGAACTGCCCAGAGGACCTCCACACTCTTCGTGCCGGGAAAACCCGGGGGGCCCACCGCCACAAAAACCTCGTGATATCCCAAAATCGGGAAAGGAGGCCGGGAAGCACCCAGCGGGGGGGGGGAAAAGATGCCCCGGGGCCATTTTTCCCACCCCTAACCCCAGGGGCCCCCACCCATGCTTCCACGTCTTGGGGGAACCCGACCTGTCCCCTTTGAAACAGCCAGGACATTTCAAGGCTGATGCCCCCCACGCCAGAAGGGCCCTCCCAGCCCCCTTTTCCCAAGGCCCCCCAATGTTTTGTGGTGGGTGGTGGGGGGGGAAAAAACTACCAGCCCACGAGGCCGGTCTTTTTGCCATGGGACTCTTACACCGCGCGGAAAAGGGGGGAAATGTTGGGGTGCGGCCGACTGGTGTCCCCAAAGGACTAACCCTGGAAAGACCGCGCTTCCCGGAATTGGGAGGCGTTGTGCCGGCGGGGGCCATTTGCCAGGGGATTTGGACTGGGGTGCCGGGCAGGGAATGGGGGAGGTGGGGTTTCCCCGAATTTTTCCAGCATTTTTTTGTTAGGGACAGATTTGGGGGCGGGGGGTAGCCCTTTTGAGGCCCCTGAACCCCCAAAGGTCTGCTCCCCCCAAAATTGTGTTCATCAACCTTTAATATTGCGGACAATGTTATGAACATCTACTGAGGGGGTATGGGGGTGGGTGATAGGGTGTGCCCCCCTTCCATCCTGGGAAGGGGGATAAGTTCAAGGGGTTGCAAAGGGGGCAGCAGGATGTGTCCAGCAAGCCGCGGGGTTTTGTCGCCTCTGGTGTGGCATCAGGGGGGGACAAACAGGGAGCAACGCTGTGGGTGGGGGAGCAAGCAGGGGAGGAGGGTCTCAGGAAAGGGCCCCAGGGCAGGGTCCCCCCCCAGCCGGGCAAACAGGGGGGAGACAGCTGGGTGGGGGGGCTGCATGAGGGAGGGCTCCCAGAAAAAAAGGGCCCAGGGGAGGGTCCCCCACAGCCAGGGCAGACGGGGGGAGACAGTGGGGGGACATGCGGGAGGCAGGGGTTCCCAGAAAGGGCCCCAGAGCAGGGGCCCCCCCACAAACAGGGTGTCAGAGGGGGGTTAGGGCCCAACAGAGGCGATATAAGACCCGAGGGGGAGGGGGCCCCACCCGCCGGTTGCAGCACGGGCCCTGTCACGGCAGGGGAGGGCCCGGGGCCAGGAGGCCCCTCATTGGGGCCCACGGTATCCTCCCATCGGGGCCAGGTAAGTGCCAGGGTAGGGGAGGGCCCCGGGGATAGGTCCCCGGAACCGACAGGTGACGGGCAGTCCTCCCATTTCCCCTTCAGGCCAGCTTAGGGGGGAGGACAGCCAAAACCTTAAAAACAGGCGGCACAGAAAACCTTGGACTCAGACACCCACGGTGGTCGGGACCAAAGGACGGCTGTACCACGTGACGTCCGACCGGGTTTACCGAAAGGCGTTGGCACAGGGACCCACGGGGTTTGGGGGTACCCTATCCGTTCGGCGGAGTTGTTGCGGGTTTCGCATGAGATTCCGATGGCCAGACACCAGGGTCAACAGACCAAGGAAAGGCTGGCCCAGCTTTCTACGGCCAAAATGGGGACTGATGGGCGCCTACTGCCCTTTCGGCGACACCTGAGGGGGGGGGAAGGCGGGGGCCCAGGCCCAAAAACCCATGGTTCCCCTGTCATTATAGACGACCTTTCAGGAGGGTGGCTGTGGGTTTAAATTTGGAAACGCGTCCATTCCCCGCAGCCCGGGGAAAACCTTTGACTGACGTAGTAGACACGCCACTCGGACCCGGAAGCGGTTAGCCTTGTCGTCCCTTCGGGCCGAAAGGTGGCCCCCGCCTTACTGGAGATTTTCCCCGAGGGGCTTTCCCCCCGGAAATGCCCCGCCGGGGAACCCAGTTTAGTCGCAGTTAAGGGTCCTTTTGTAAGCTGATACAGGGGGCAACATTGGGGGCCAGCCCGTACCCCCACAGACTAATGGCCCGTGTGAACGGTTCAATCACCCCGAAGCAGATGCTTAAGATGTTGGGCGACACCCACGGGCGCGACTGGGACGGTACCTCCCCCCACCTACTATTCCATACCCGGGAATCCCACAGGCCTCAAAAGGGGTTCGCTCCCTTCGAGCTCCTGTTGGGGGACGGTACGGGGTCCCCTGGGTTTTTGTGAAGGAGGCCTTTGAAGGAGACTTACAACCCGGGGGTGTCGGTCTTGAGTATTCGGCGCTTCCATGACAAAATGCAGCCTTGCACAGCTAGTGCACAAATAGCGCGGGCCCCGGCCCACCAAAACAGTGGTACGACCAAAACCTTGGAGAGGACCTACCCGGTGGGTCAGAAAGTGAGGGGCCTGGTTTTCTGTGCACAACAAGCCCTTCAGGCAGCCTGGGGGAAAGGGCCCCTATGTCGTGCACCAGCAATCAAAAGCAGTCACGTACCCGGTCACCCCGGGCACGCCGGGAAAGGCGGGGAAGGCCTTCCCCGTGAACAATGAAAGGGGCATCATGACGGGGGGGCAGTGCCCTTTCCCCTGTGCAACCGCCGAAGTAGGTGAGACGGAGAACCCCTTGGGCAGCTTGCCCCCCCGGGCGGGGGAGGTGGATCCATAGAGGATGTTAGATTTGTGGACAGCTTTCCCGGAGGACCAACGGTCCCAGCTGTTTGGGAACTCTCCACCCCTTCTGGGGATTGTTCACTAACGTGCCTGGGAAAGGACGGAAATCAGCCGTCCATTAGGGGGACACTGGGGATCACCCCCCAAACCGGCGTTCAGCATACGGGATCTCGCCCGAAGTGCAGCAGCACATCGGGAGGAATTGAGAGATGCGAAGCTGGGGTCATCCAGGGGTCCAACAGTGCCTGGCCCGCCTGTAGTCCTCGTCCCCCAAAAAGGACGGACCACCCGATTCTGCGTGGACTACAGGGGGCTCAATGCTGCCGGGCCTGAAAGGTACCCAATGCCAGATGAGACCTCTCGCAGTTGGCCGGGGCCCGTTCCCGACCTCAGAATCTGACCGGGGATAGATCCCCTGACCCCTAGGCATGGGAAAGTCGCCCTTTATCACCCCCTTCGGGCGTAAGGGCCATGTATGCCGTTCGGCATTAAGAATCCCCTGCCACCTTTTCAGCGGGTGGGCAAAACGCCAAGGGGCTGAAGGGTAGCGGCTGCGTCCTGGATAATAGCCTTTTTTAGTCCCACCTGGAAGGGCACCTCCAGCACCACGCAGGTGCTTGGCGTATCTGCCGGGGCTTTTACCTCCGGCCGGGGAAAAGTGCCAGCGGGTATGAGGAGGCCCCACCCGGGGAAAACCGGGGGGGGGGGGGGAAGCCAAGCCCGGAAAAGGGATACATCGCATACTGGCCCACCCCCAGGACCAAAAAGAGGTGAGTCCCGTTGGGCACCGCTGGGTACTAAAGGGTTTTTTCCACACTATTAGCCGGCAAAACCCCTAAAAAGAACCTCACCAGGAAGAGGGTTCCCCGCAGTCGATTGGACAAACGACTGCGAGACGGCCTTCCAAGCCCTCAGGCCCCCCTTGTCCAGCCCCCCGTCTACAACCGCCACTTCACCCGGCAGTTTTTAGTACAAACCGACGCCCTGATTTGGCCTCGGTGCAGTCTCACCAGGGGGGGCACAACGGGGCGGGAAAATCCGTTTGTACCCCGAGCCGGAAGCTTTGCCGAGGGGAAATGGCCTTTCCACCAAGGAAAAGAATGCCTAGCTGCAGCCCTATCTATATGGGGTCATTTCATTGTGGGGGACAGACCACAACCCTCTGAGCTGGTTACACACCCTCTCCGGGGAACCCAAAGGGAGGTTGCTCGCTGGAGCCCCTTTAAACAGCACGACTTCGTCATTTGCCACCGGAAGGGCCGAGCCCGGCAACGCCGAGGGTTTTTCCGACAGGGGGAGGGGGCACCCTGGGGGCATTGGGAGCCGAGGAGGTGTTCCCCCTTTGCGCCCCAAAAGGGGGGGGGTGGGGAAGAATTTACTTTTCTTCATCCCCCAAATTTTCAGCACTGCCAATGGCCCCAGCCCCGGGGAAAACTCAACTTAACCCCAATAGCCCATTGTAAATGCCTTTCTTAGGGAAACCCCCACAGCATGGGGTCAACCCCCGAAAGGACCCCCATCAACTCAATTAGCTCAGACCCAGCTTCAAAAACTTGCACAACAGGCCCTAGCCAACCCTCTCCGATATTTTTATATCGATTTATAGGGGATCCGCTAATAACGGGGCTGGCGAGTTCATATTGAAAATATGGAACTCCCGCACACACGCCCCATTTTTCCCGATTTTTGACCAGGGGGGACTGAGATATCCAGAACCGGCCTAGGAGCCCAAAGATGGCTGTCTGATACCGGGGCGTGTAGGGCCAGCCGGTTCTAGGGGTTTCTACCCCCCCCCTGGTTCTGTCCTTGCCCGCCGTGTTATAGTCCATTTTTGTGTTTGTATCGAAATGCATGACCTGAGTGGGAGGATTCATAGACCATCCCAGGGGGGGTGTGGGGGGGTGTAAGGAGGCGCCACGGGGCTGTCCCCTCACAGATATAAGCAGAGCCCCTGGGGGCCTCCATTGATCCCGGAGGGGGGGACCTAAAGCATTTCCAGGAGCACCCTACACAGCAACCAGGCCACATAACCCCCCATGTAGCCCAAACCCAAACCAAACCGAAAATAACTTGACCCATTTTAACTGCCTTTTGTCTGTAACCCATGCTTTTATTGCACCCCTGACTCTTACCTGTATATTATTATCCTTTTGTATATATTTTTTCTAGTGTGCCCCCAAGGCGAATTAAATCTATAAATTTTTAATCTGAGTTAGTCTTTTCTTGATCATCGGCCTCACACGCCTAGTACCTCGGTCTATAATATATAGCTCCCCCCAAGGCGGGTTTTTCGGCCTTGTTATAAGTCGGTCACGGACCGGTCCCTATCAACTAAACTAGAAATTTGGTGGCAGCCTTTCGGGGTTTTCTGGACGAGGAAAGTGTTCTCTCGTCCTCCCTGGTTCTCCCTGTGCCCGTGTGGACAGGGGTTAACAGTGGAACAGTATCTGGCTGACCTTGTGCCCCCCCGTAGTGGGCAGCGCAACGTCGAGAACCACCCCAAGTCAGGCCGTCTTCCCTCGAGTGGGCCAGCGGACAAGGCTGTTTTCCTCACACTGACATTCAGGGTATTGGCTTTGGGATGATTTGGGTTAAAGTGTTTCTTCTGCTCCCAAACCTGGTAGACAGAAGGCTGGCTGCTAGACTGGCCGCTGTACGACGTGCAGGTCAAACTGGTGGAAGGAGAAGGGGTAACTTGGGTCTCTGGTGGTGCTAGTGGTACTCGGGTAACGGTGGAGGCTGAAGCGGAGGGCTGATCCTTGAATCATGACTCAGAGACATGGGCAGCTGAGGAACGCTGGGTGGCGGAGGAGGAGGGGCAGAGACAGAGGGGTGTGACAGTGGTTGGAGGGCCCCGGGAAATCGGTGTGGCATTTTTTTTGGCCAAAGTGTTCCCATCCATTTCAACTCATGCATTCTCTGCATGTGACTAGGACAATGTTGGTGGTGGTTAAAAAACTAAGATTCTTCGTTCTACTGAATGCGTTTTATGGCAAAGGCGGCATTTTTACATCGCTGGGTGAATCAGAGGCTTTCTCGAAAAAGGCCCGGCTTGAAAGGTCCTGGACCTTTTCGACTGGCGATTAGCCGAGGAGCGGTGTTTTTCCCCTGATCGTGGCTGCGGAAAATCTCAGTGGACTTTTGCGGGCCGCCCTCTAACCTTTTTGAGGCGGGACCCATACTGACAGTACCCCATCGTCTTCCTCCTCTCCAGTGATGAAGCGCACGCAAAACAAAATTCTGCTGAAACACCCGCTGGATCGCAATGTCATCATCACATAATATCATCATCAACATAGGTGACTTTCTTTGTCCTGACATTCTACATCCGGAGCTGCGGGCTACAAGCAAAAAGGCACTGCCAGGCTGTTGCCGAACCCTGTCGGGATTTGTGGCAACTTACCGGGATTTCCCTTTTCCTCCTCTGATGGCATCAGGAATTTGGGCGTCAGAGCAGACCAAAATCATCCTCTTTGGCCTCTTGATCTTTTGAAATGCCTTCTAACCCCAACCGCATTTTGTCATCTAAGAGGTCTTCAGAAAAAGGATTATCAGCAGAGGTGAGTACAGGAGTTGACATTTTGGCTGCCTTCGCTTCATGTTGGACGGATGCTGACGATGATGACGACATTTGGGGGCGTGACTGGGAGGGTGAGGAGGTAAGACTGCTGGATGCAGGTTGCATTAACCACTGAAGGACAGATTGGCGACGCTGTTCGTTACTGAGATTCACAGGGCACCGACCTGTATCCTAATTTAAGTACAAGGTGGCTCTTTGAACAAAACTGGGCTGCACCAAAGTGAAATACAGCTATTTCAAAGTTATACGGATAAGAAAAGTTGGATTTTGCACCAGCAGTTACTACAAAATTTCTGTATCCTAATTTAAATACAAGGTGGCTCTTTGAACAAGACTGTGCTGCACTAAAGTGAAATACAGCTATTTCAAAGTTATATGGATAAGAAAAGGTGGTTTTTGCACCAATGAAATACACCAGCAGTTACTACAAAATTTCTGTATCCTAATTTAAATACAAGGTGGCTCTTTGAACAAAACTGGGCTGCACTAAAGTGAAATACAGCTATTTAAAAGTTCTACGGATAAGAAAAGTTGGTTTTGCACCAATGAAATACACCAGCAGTTGCTAGAAAATTTTTGTATCCTAATTTAAATACAAGGTGGCTCTTTGAAAAAAACTGGGGTGCACAAAAAAATAGGTTCAATTTCACCTCAGGTGAAAGGTGTGCTGGCCCTAAAGTGGTTAAAAAAATGCCATTTCAATGCAGGTTCAAAGCAGAGTTTGGGCTGCACAATAACACTTCCTTTAAAAAGCTGCCTGTCTGTGTTTGCCCGAAACCCCTCCCCCCTCCGTGGCTGACAGCGCTAATGCTTTTTTAAAAAGTTCTGTCTAAAAAACAAAACTGAATTTCCTAATTACCTTATTCAATGTTCAAGCTAAAACATGTTGTCTGTAGGAAAAAGGAAGAGCTGTGTTTTTGAGCTGAGCTGTATTGAGGGGGGAACTAGCACGCATCTTGCTCTAGTGAGAGTTGGGCCCGGGGTTTCAACGGCTTATTCCCGACGGTTTTGTGACCCCTGTTTGCGCAAAAAATCCCCGGAAAAGGGGGGGGACGGGGGGGGGGGCCGGAGCGCGGCGGGGTGCCGCTTCCCCCCCCCATAAAATCATTGTTTACGGCGCGCCCGCGCGTAAATAATTGCTGCATTTCTCCCCCCGCTGGGGATTCGGGGCGGGGGGAGGAGCGACGGAAACCCACTGTTCTCATGAGAGCAGTGGATTACCAAAATTTACTCCCGAGGGATTGGCCCATACTCCCAACAAATCCGGCGGGAGCAGGCGCCCAAAACCCGTGCAAAATAACCCGTGTGAAGGGGGCGTTATGAAACACTGATACTGAACAGGAAACTTTTTGTTCTATGCAAAAAGGTCATGGATTTTTTTAGCCAATAACAACTAACCATCCAGTCATGACGTCGCAAACCCATCACCCTGCTCATGCTCTAAGCTGATTTGGGGCCGCCAAAAGACGGGAAGCGCCAAAAAAAGGTGCATGTAATAGATTATCTCAGATTGTCCCTAAAATTCGCCCCGATCGGGAAATTTCCGATAAATTAAAATCGTGCGATTTCAATTTGTGATTAAAATCGCTCTTTCCCAAATATGGTGAAAAAAAGGTATCGGAAAACCCATACCAATTTGAAGGGGGGTGAGAAAAATTTGGGGTAACTTTATGCACCACTCTTTGGCACATAAAAGTGTCTCACAAAAGGACATGTGCTGTTAGACACTTTCATACATACTTTCAAATGCTATGCTAATTTACTGAAAAGTATATCTTTCGAGTCTGCGCCAGTTTTCATATGTTGCCCATAGTCTTTATCTCTGCCTCTCTGAAGATGGTTTTCACCAGTGACGTGAGAGTGGGTGAAATTTGAGAGGACCCTGATAAGTGCAGAATTTTTTTTCTATAGTAAAAGATATTGTAAAATTTCTTATTATTGCTTTTACTATTGAAATATTTGACAAAAGAATGGAACAGTGGTTACTCTATTGTCACTATATGAGCCCACAAGATTCATGAGATTGAAAGATTTTTGTTTGGTATACTTATAGTATATTAGCTCATTTACTATTCAGTTCAATGCAGGGAATAACATTAAACTTCTTTTCTTGTCCCGGCTGGATCTCTCCTGTCAACGTGATAGCAAAAACTATGGAAAAAAGTTAAAAGATGGTGTAAAGCCCGGTTGTTGACGGTTCTCATTTTCCTGTCACATGTCTCTATTCACAGTGGTGGCCTACTGACAAATGATGCTGTTGGCTGATCAGAGACATCTTGAGCACTTTCCTTTACTTTGGGCATATAAGCAATATTCATTTTATGTACTGTTAGATATCACAATATTGCTTTGCTGTTTTATTTGTTGCAATATTAAATTCAGAGTACCGCAGAATATTTTGATACATTAAATATAAATGATAATCATCAGAATTTGAAACACACACATATAAATGGTTTATTATAGCTCCAATGGGAAATATTTTTCATGGAAATCTGAAACTCTCAGCTAAGATATGAAAGTCATATTTTACAAAAAACTTGATGGATAATCGGAAATGTCTCTTAGCAGTGTAGTGGAGGGAATACAGAATGGGGAATTAAGAAATAGGTTGGTATTCAATAAAGTACCTACGTATTTCCCTTTTGGGCTCTCCATAGCTTAACATTCCCAGAATTGTCCCAGGTTATGGCTGTAAAATATGTTATTGCCTTTTTAATGCATATTTTCAGAGAATGCCAGCTTCTTATATGTAGAGATTTAAGAATTTAATTCAAAAATATTAATATGATAATTTTGTGAAGTTGCTCTTCAAATTTATAGACAGCTTTTACAAAATGAACAATGTTCAATTCAGTATTCTAGTTGATATTTTATATGTCCTATATTCCATCAATTATCAGGAATGTAAAAGAAAATTCCAGGAAATGGAGAAAACATAGAGAAGACTCGTAAAACAAATGAAGAAAGACAAGCACTCAGTAATTAATACAACACAGGGACATTTCAAAATATTGTAGCCTGGTAAGAAAAAAAGAGATACTTTAAGTTAATTCCTTAAAACATACTTGAAAAAATATGCAGCAAAAATACTAGATAACCCTTAATATTGTAGTTTTCCTGTGATATAAATGGGTTTTCATCATTTATGAACTAGGGGTAAGCAAAAAAAAATATATTCCTTAAACGACTCCACTGAAGAAAAATGTGTAAAAAAAAATCTTTAACACATACGAAACCTAGCACTATGACATAAGAACAGTACTTTGGCCATCTCTGAACTAGTAATAATAGAAAAAAGATTTTATTTTTAACCCCCTTTACTATGAATTTCCCGACTAAAAAAAAAAAAATTTTTTTAAAATATATGAAATAAACTCACAAAATAAATGACCATGCAAAATATTCTTTATATGAACTTTGACAATAATAATTAATATGAAATATCTGATTATTTAAATTTTGAGTTTATTTAATATTGTTCCATAATTACTCTCTTTTTTTGGAGGACAAGTGTACAATACTGTGGTCATCTTTAAACCAGTTGTAGTGGGGGAGAAGAGACTCCTTAACCACTCAACTAATGACCTTGAAAAATTTGAAAAAGAATATTGGGAAAATCTGAAAATAAAAATGCCACATACATTTTAAGTATTAAAGCAAATTTGCTATGACATGTCCCCTCATGTGGCTGTCTCAAAATATGGGAGCAAAGATGCTGTGAACTAGTTATAATGTAAAAAAAGAAATTGGTTAAGCACTTTACTAATGACCTTTATTTTAAAAGAAATAAAAACAAAAAGCAAAATGAGATAACAATACTGTATACTTTATAACCAATGTGCTGTCCAGAACTTTAACTATATTACAGAACTTTCACCATCTAGTCCCCAAAATATGAAACAATGACAAAAATTTAGAAAAAAGTATTCCTCTCAAGTATCTAAAAAAAAATTTAAAAAAATCTGAATAATAAATTGCGAGATACTCTATGCATACAGTACTTCAGCCATCTTTGAACTCATAAGGAGAATAGAAATAATTTCTCAACCCCCGAACTAAGATCTTAATAAATAGGAAACTGCATACGAAAGAAAGCTAAAATTCCTGAATCGTTACGAATTCATATGCAATTCAGTACAGTGACGGCAGCAGCCTTTGCTTGCAGACATGGGTTGAAGCCATGGTCTAGAATAAGAGGTAACTGTCTGTTTTGGGGAATGTGCACAATAATATAATTTGACATTATTTCTACTCTTCGTCGCCCGTGTTACAGACTATGTTACACGCTGCTTGTTTTTGTAATTCTCAAAATTTAGCTTCACGTTTACAATGACATTTTTTCACTGTAGCTGAAGATTGACAGATCCTGATGTAATCATTGTGACTGTGAAGCACCTGGCTTAGTATGTATCATTCTTAATCATTCCAGAGACAACAATGGGCCCAGTGTACTGAGTGGCATATCCTTCCTATTAATACATTCCCTGTCAATGGTATGAAGAATGGATCTGTAGATACAGGAATGATCTGACATGTAAAATATTATCTGTCCTGTCACTGATATTTCTAGTTTACATACGACAATTTACAACAAGCAAGAAAATGTAGATGATCAATTATGAACTGTTGAATTAACGTGAACCTGAAGGCTTCCTGTGCTGACTTGTAATGCTGAGGAATGCCAATCTATGCAACTAAAGCAATCGCTGAATTACAGTGATGTATTACCGTACCTGTATAGATATTTCTCAAAGTAATAAAAGTCCACAGGATGATGAATGCTATTATTGTCATTTGCTTTATGTATTGGAGATTTTTCTAGTGACAGCGTGATTTATTATTGTGCAGAATATCAGTTCTAAGACCCCTATAAACCTAAAGAACAACTCTAACAATGAATGGATGTTAACATAAACAACTGTCTATGTATCTATATGTCTGTCTGATATCTATCTATCTATCTATCTATCCATTTATCATATATCTGTATGTCCACAGACCTTTGATGTGGGTCTTCAATTGCTGGCACCCGACTTCTATACATTTTTTCTGGATGTGCTGCCTTTTCTATATATCTAGCTATATATTTATCTAGCTATCTACTTATCTATTTATCTCATATCTATATGTCTATCTATTTCATATATATAGTAGGTATATAGACAGAAAGATAAAACTACTCTATTTATCTATCTGTCTATTTCTTATCTATCTGTTTGTCTATCTCATACTTATAGGTCTATATATCTATCTATTTCTAACCTATCCATCCATTTATCTCATATCTATATGTCTATAGACCTTTGATTTGGGTCTTCAGTTGCTGGCATCCGACTTCTATATACTTTTTTTCTGGATGTGCTGCCTTTTCTAGGGTTTTGTCTATCTATCTCCTATCTATCTATCTATCTATCTATCTATCATCTATCTATCCATCTATTTATCTATTCATCTACTTATCTATTTATCTCATACCTATATGTCTATCTATTTCATATGTACAGTATGTATACAGAGAGAGAAAGAAAGATAAAACTACACTATTTATCCATCTATATGTTTATTTCTTATCTATATATCTATCTATTTATCTATCTATCTATCTATCTATCTAACTATCTATGTAATCACCCTTGCACAGCAGAGTTCCAGCTCCTCATTAGAGCTGTTTTCAAGTTGTTTATTTTTATTTATATAGAGCTAACATACTCTGCAGCTCTGTATACAGATTATCATCACCCATGTCAGTCCCTGTTCCCATTGGAGCTCAAGATCTATATTCTAAATGAGCCTATCTGTATATTTTTAAGGTGTGGGAGGAAACAGAAATACCCAGAGGAAACATATACAAACTCTATGCAAATCTTGCCCTTGCTTAGATTTAAGACCAGGACCTAGCCACTTTGCTATCTATCTATCTATCTATCTATCTATCTATCTCTCTATCAATCTTTATATCTATCTCTCTATCGATCGATCGATCGATCGATCGATCGATCTATCTATCTATCTATCTATCTATATCTGGCTTTATCTTTCTCTATCTGTTATCTATCTATATATCTATCTAAGTAAAGAAAGATTTCAAGAATAAAAATGAAAAACTGGAGCTTTATTCCATATCCACAGGTGACATTTTGGCTCCTAATTGAGCTTTTACAAGCAAATAAATGGTGGGCACACATTGTATAAATAGGCAAGTGCTAATATATATGTAAATTAATGAATAATAATGAATATAATAAATATTAAACATGATCACAGCAAAGGATAAAGTGAAATACAATAATCAAAATACAAGTGCATAATTATAAAAGTATACAAATTGCAAAAAATTGTTATCAATGTTAATTATCATAGACATTTTGGGTAAAACATGATCGCCAGTAAAGTACAGCGAACATGGGGTGGGATGAACTCATGCTACCTTAGAATATTAATGCAGAGATACAAACAAAGCAAGTAATGTCCGGTCATGTTCGGCATCTCAGAAACAACAGAACGCATGCTCAGAATAGACCAATTAGATCACAAGATAGGTATGACCTAGAACTCCCTAAGACTGTTCTTGCCTAGCGCATGTGCAATGAGTAAACAAAGTCTCAGTGGCCATATTGAAAAATGGTATAACACTCTCATGAAGAACGTGTAAAAAGCAGGCAAACTGGGTACTACAATGTATTTAAATATGAATAAAGAACGGAGCCTAAAACCAAGGGAAAGATAAAATACATAAACATTATAACTCAGACCTAAACAGGATCATATTAATAGCCCTGAATAGGAACGAGATACAGATCCTGAGAAAACACCACCAAGACAAATATTTGCTTAAAAAAAGGTTCAATTAGGAGCCAACACCTGGATATGGAATAAAGCTCCAGTTTTTCATTTTTATTCCTTAAATATTTGTGAGTGCTCCAATTTTTTCTTATATACATTGGATCTGTGCCTGAGATCTTAGTATTGCTGGCACCCAACTTCATTGTTTGGTAATTTTGGGTTGTGCTACCTACTCTCAACTATTATCTATCTATCTATCTATCTATCTATCTATCTATCTATCTATCTATCTATCTGTCTGTCTGTCTGTCTGTCTGTCTGTCTGTCTGTCTGCCTGCCTGCCTGCCTGTCTATCTGTCTATCTATTGATATGTTTATCCATGTATCTGTCTGTTAATATATTATCTATATACTACTCTGGGGAATATAGCCTCAAAGTAAGCAATAAAAAAATTAACACATCATCAAGAGTAACACACTTTTTGGGAAGGATTTTTTGAGATTAACATACAAAATAACTATTTAAGGCCCAACTACACATCTGCGTTATGTTGATCATAAGGATTGTACAGTATTGCACATGTGTTTTCTTATTTTTTTTGTAATTTTTTAATGCATTTGCTTCTAATAAACAACACACATTACACCATATGGAAGCTACTCAGTGTATCCACAAGCAGATTGGATATAAGAGCATCAGGGACAAGATAGCTGTTTTTGCCTCTCAATTGAACAAATGAAAGCATCCCTGATCTGCTTTAATAACATCTTGATTAAAATTCCTGGAGTTAAAACCCCCTGAATCTACTAAAGTATGACCCTTTATGTTACATGAAAAGAACCTTTACAATTTTATCTATCTTCGTGATCACTTGTTGCAACCTAATCCATAGGAAACTACTATACAATTGAGCTCGTTGTCTTTTCCTTGGGGTGTGCTGATCACTGTAATAACTTATTCATTAGTCTTTTCATTTGCTTCTTCTTGGAGATAAAAATAATATGTATATAACATAGAACGCTGTTTAGTATTTTTTTGTAGTTGTCTTACTATGATATTATGCGTCACACAAAAAATATCTAAACGATTTTTGATCGTATGTATCAGCAATGTAACTACTGTATAAGTAAGGAGGATTGCAGCAAGATCTCCATGTGTAAAAGAAAATAATTTACCTTACTGGAAAAGTGTAAACTTTGAATCCGCGCAGCACAGCATGCACCTTAAGGGTGTGTTCACACATAGAGGAATTGTTGAAGTAATTTGTGCCTTAAAAATCAGTTCCATTCATTTTAATACATACTTTGGGCAGCAAACACATAGATTTCTGCAAACCCCATCCAGATGAATGGGACAGTTGCAAAAATTTCTGTAACAAAATCTGCTGTATGTGAATTTACCTTACCTGTAGGTATTTTGCCCTATTTCTTTCTTTAATGTTTTAACCGTTGTTCTATATGGAGGACAAATTATGTGATAATAAGCATGCAAAAAAGAATAATATGGTGTGCAGATTTATTTCTTGCTTAAAGGTGTTTTATACCATTTTTATATCTTCTTTTACTATTGTGCTCTATGGAAAACAAGTTGCATAAAAAATCAGTAAAGCAAGTTTATTGTTCTAACATAGCATATATAAATTTATCACATATGTAGATTAGGCCAATTACTGTGCGGTATTAAATGCAACAATACATTTCTTAGATTCAAACAGTTTACATGTGAGGGTAATATGCATGTGCATAGTAGTATATGACATGATATCCCAGTTTATTGTAGGTAGTCATAGACCTTCAGTAAAATTATATAAATGTAAAGAGGCTGGAAACTTATTGAGAAAGACAGAAGGAGTAAATGCATGTCTAACAGAGCACCAAATGACAACCTCAGGTCTGCTGCTTCTGTACAGTCGTGACAACATACAACTTCTTATCAACCATGTGTTAGAGTTAATAATCTATCTGCACCGTATTTCACTGTCTAGCTACCATTCATCATTTATGACATCTGACTTAATATGTGCATAATGGTTTAGAAGCCAACTATCACCAAAATTACATGCAGTATTCATCATATCTTTACCTTTATCTCATCTGCAATGTCAAGATTACAGCACTGTAAATCGTGAGAAGCCGAATCAATTAATAATTGTGGGTAGCAATAAAATCAAGACGTGTTTTTAAAAAATTAGTTGATAAAAAATGTTTTCTTTTATGTTAAAAGAAAATTGTGCAGCTTAACCCTATGTAAATGCATAAAATATCCCTCCTTAATTACATATATCTTTTTTTCATTCTTTCTTTTGTTTTCTTTCTTCCTTTCTTTTTCTTTCTTTCTTTTTTTTTTCTTTCTTTCTTTCTTTCTTTCTTTCTTTCTTTCTATCTCTATCTTCTATTCATATTATAATCTGCAGCCATCTATCTTTCTATCTATTTCTTTCTTTCTCTGTCTCTCTTCTATTTATCTAATTATCTTCAGCTATTTTTCTATCAATGTCTTTTTCTCTATTTATATCTATCTTCTATCCATCTAATTGTATGTAGCTTTTCATCTATCTATCTATCTATCTATCTATCTATCTATCTATCTATCTATCTATCTATCTGTCTCTCTCTTTCTCTATTTAATAAACTAACTACCTTTAAATCCTGTATTCTATTTATCTAATTATCTCGCAATCTATTATACATCTAATTATCTGTCTACCTATTATCTATTTCTCTGACTATCTACGTATCTATGTTTAGCTCATGCATAATGGACACAATTATATATAAGCAGGGTCTGGTTCTGTGTGTTGTGCAGGGTGAGACATGTGCAGGGTAATGTGTTTTGCTCCTGTTTTGTAAACTTACTAAGAGTCATATCGTTCTAATCATATTACTGCAGATATGAAGCAGACTTTATGTCTCGACATGAAGAACATTAGCATTTTAGCCACATCAGATGCTGTCTCCAGACATACCTTTTTCTTCATGCTGATATGTATTCAACACTTATTTGTAATATTTAGATGTTAGTACATATGTAGCAATGTATGTACTTGTAATGTGCCTTTTTCTATAATCATGGCAATTCTACGTCACAGATGTTGCAATTTTTTACTTATTTATTACATTTTAAGTATTTAATTTTAATCAAAATGTAATTTGTATATACATTTGTTTCAATCTGTTTTGTATCTGCTAATGAAAATATACGTTTCAGAGTTCTATGATGAAAATACAATGAAGATATTAATTCACACTTGGGCCTCATTAGGCCTATTTTAGTACAGACCCCACACAGCTCAAACAACTGAGGTCATATTATTTTTCTTATTTCTTTTTGCAATATATTCTAGTAAAACCAAACAATACTGAAACCTAGAAGATTGACGGCAGAAAAAGACTACACTGGCCATCTAGTCTGCTCTTCTATTATTTCCTTTTTAGTTTTATCTCAGAATAGATGCATGTTTATCCCAAGCAGGTTTACATTCACGTACTGTAGATTTTCAAACCACATCCGCTGGAAGGTTGTTCCAAACATCTACTAGTCCACTAAATATGTTTTCCAAATTTGTATATGATCTTCTCCCAACTACTTTTATATTGTGCATTTATATTCTTGTGTTTATTGTCATATTAAGGACACCTCCTTCCTGAACATTATTCAACCCTTTAGCATATGTAAAAGTTTTAATCACCCCCCCCCCCACCTTACACTTTTGTCTTGCAATCATATCAATTGCTCATACCATAGATCCATAGAACTGAATATTCAATAAATGGACATTTGCGGAGACATGTATGATCAGGTTTTTCACCCTTTTCTGGTGAGCAGTCTACGATGTCTAATGTGCCTAATGGATATGTTAGGTGCATTGTTCGTAAGACTCAACACTTTCTAATGCGCCTAACATGAGGGGGTGTTCTGGGGGCGTGTCACACCACACTTGTAATATTAGACACATATATGAATATGGTTCGGCAAAACTAGGCGCATTACTGCTCCGACAGGCAGATCTATCTCAATGTGGTCTGCCTGAGCCAGAGGAGTCGAAGTGGAGCTAGATTTGTCATTAGGGCAAAAAATGTCTCTTATTTCTCAACTTACACCAGTAAAATTATAAAAAGTAATTTAGGATAATTATCAAACTATATAAAATTAAATTATTTAAATGAAATAAAAATTTTTATCATATAAAATTAATATACAAAATACAATATCCCAAAAATATAAACAATCTCAAGTAAAATGTATTTAAAATGAATAGAATCTAAAACTGGTTTTACATTAAATAACCCACTGATGTTGTTGTTCAGATTTTAAAATGTTTAATTTTTACTACATTAAATTTTAAATTTATTTTTGCTGCTCTCACTCTTTATTCTTTATACAGCAAGAGCCAGCACACCATAGGTTTTGCTGGGATCTGTGGTCCACACAGCAAGATCAGTACCATAGTTTCCATTCACTGACATGCTATTCTAATGACTTTTATTTCTAGCCTATCTATAGCCTTTATACATGTTTGATGCATTACTTATACGCCTAAGTTCCATAATGCGCCAAACACACAGGCGAGGTGCAATGAACTTTAGACACCATTTATGAATGCACAAAAAACACTTTCATACATTCAGGCACATTTGACACAGAAAAATAGATGAGAAAATGCACTTTGATGCACCTAGTTCCATACATGTCTCACTTGGACTTAATGGTTTTAGTTCCTTTTTCCTATGCACTTTCAAGTAGTATGTATAATTCACAACTTGAAGTAGCTGGTAACAGAGGAAACTAGATAGATTTTCTGTTTCGATATGTTCCTATTAACCTGGTCCTCAGCCCTATACTTTATGACTCTTATTAGTAACCCTTTTAATGAAGGTTTACATGTGCTGTTTTTTTTTACTATTTTATTCACTGTATTGTATAAACCCCCTCAGTTTTTTTTGAATTGATTATAATGATTGATAGCTAACCTCAGAAAACACAATAAAAACTACATGCACTAATATGGAGAACTATGTGTATCACATCCATTTGGTGTATATGAAGATGAGTAAATATCTTTGACAGGCATCAGTGTTACTTTAATTGCTTTCCTGCTCAACTTGACTCCCTTTTATTTGGTATTGCTACAGTAACTAGAAGTTATGAAGATGATGCAAACTAATTAAAAATGATCCATTGCCATAAAATAAATCTCTATCTTAATATTTTACAGATGAGAGACTATAGAACATTATAGATATATGCACGGCTTTCATCCAGCCTGGATTTAATTTCTTATAATTGGACCAACTTCCTTTAAAACAAAGTAATCATTTGACTTCGTATGTTGCTTAGATTTATATGTGATATCTCAGTCTGAATGTCTAAGGAAAAATAGTTATTTTCACAGATATTTTCATAGAAACATTTCAGTAGTTGTATTATCAAGGGCTTTGTGAATTTTCGTTAAATAACAACAGCACCCCCTAGTGTGTCTTTTCCTTCCATTGCTGGTTACTTTCACTTGTGCCGTTTATCCTTGAGGGGTTCGTTTAATCGCACTGCCCCATGTAATTTTCTTCCTCACTCTTTACAATGGGACAGGAATCTTATTATCTTATATTATTATTATCTCTATGATTTATAGGAAATTCTATTTTCAATAATTGTGCTGTAAAGCTGTCATATTAGAAAACAATTATTAGGCAAATTGACACAAAACAAAAGAGATTAAAACATCTATTATCCTGTGATCTCAACGTTCATTACTGTCAAAATGTGTCTATACAGGGAAACACTGTCAACTCTTTACACATAATGAAAACAGCAATAAAGAATTATCTGAACATATATGATGAAAGCATTTAATGTACGTCTAACAATGTGAAGCTCGTGAGAACGGAGGAAAGAAAGAACAAGGGAAAGAAGAAAGGAGCAAAAAAAGAAGACAAGAAAGTTTTTTCCCACTATCAATTTACTTCTTCCCCTTTCACATCTTTTTTTCTGACCTTGAGGGCGACAGTATGAAAGGGTTTTTCACTCTTTTTCTGGCGCATAATGCACCTAACTGAGCTGGCTACGATGTCTAATGCACCTAATGAATGTGTTAGGCGCATTGTTCGTAAGACTCGACACTTTCTAATGCGCCTAACTTAAAGGGGTGTACTGGGGGCGTCCTGGGGCGTTCTCGTAAGATTAGACACATATATGAATGTGGTTCAGCAAAACTAGGCGCATTACTACTCCGACAGACAAACCTATCTCAATGTGTCTTCCTGAGCCTTAAGAGTCGAAGTGAATCTAGATTTGCTGTAAGGGGGAAAAATGTCCAATATTTCTCAACTTACACCAGTACATTAATAGAAAGTAATGTATTATAAATATCAAACTGTATAAAATTTAATTATTCATGAAAAATATGATCATTTAAATTAATATAAAAATATATAATGTCCCCAAAATATAAAAATATCTCTTATAAAATGTTTTTAAAAATAATAGAATCTAAAAAAATTTTACATTAAAAACCCCATTGATTATGTTGTTGAGATTTTTAGATTTTAAATTTTTACTACATTAAATTTGAAATTTATTTTTGCTGCTCTCACCCTTTATTCTGCATACAGCAAGAGCCAGCACAGCACAGGTATTGCTGGGACCTGTGGTCCACCAAGCAGGATCACTCCCATAGTTTCTATTCACTGACATGCTATTCTAATGATTTTTCTCTTATTTCCAGCCTGCCCATAACCTTAATACATGTTAGGCGCATAACTTATGCGCCTAAGTTCCATAATGCACCTAATACACAGGCGAGGCGCGTCAAACTTTACACACCGTATATAATCGAACAAAAAACACTTTTATATATCAGGCGCATTATACACTGGAAATGAGAGTCGACTATTCACTTTGACATGCCTGCGTTCATACATGTCGGCCTTAGTGTGCACATTTAGAAAGCTGCTGACTAGTATTGCTTTGGTTCAGCCAAACTTTTGAAAAACTTTTGGTCTGGGGCATCCTGAACTTGAATTTTTTTCTCCAACTTTTCCTTAGCACTAATGGTATGTTCACACTGCTGATTCTGGCTCTAATTTTGAAGCATTTTTCAAAGTGTTTCCGCTCCCAAAACTGCATCATAAGAACCTCCAAAACACCCTAGATCATTTCCATTGATTCCTATGTAAAACAGTGTTGTTGTTCCAACACAACAAGGTTTTTTGGGCGCTGAAAAAGAAGAGTCATGTCAATTCTTGAAGCATTTTCAGCACTGAAAATCCCTATAGGAATCAATGAAAAGCTTTAAAGCCTCGTCCAAAACCTTAGCGCGTTTCTAGACGCATTTCTCGCGTGTTTTTGACGCCTTTTTGGAACATTTTTCAGCGCGTTTTTTGCCCTGGCTATTAATTTGTATGGGTGAAAACAATGTTGTGAACCTCGTCCAAAAACGCGTCAAAAACACGCCGAGAAATGCATCTAAAACCTCTTCAGAGAAAGCGTATTTCAGGCGAGGTTTTGATACTGTTTTGGCCACTTAAAAAGCAGCGTACAAACAGCGTCCAAATAAGTCGCATGAACATTACCTAACTGTAACCAACACCTGAACCAAAAGTTAGGACTCTAATGGCAACATGTATGATCGGGGCTGCGCCAGATATCTGGCATCCTTTCAGCCTAATATCAGATGCAGCCCCATTCATACATTTTTAAATCTCCTGCACGCCACTCTCAGGCGCCTTACATAGCGCATTTATAGCTTCAGTAAGGCATTTCTGGGCGCATCACAGCTGGAGCAGGTAGAACACTTTCAAAGTGGTTTACTTGAGCTAGAAATGTCGCCCTAGCGCTAGAATGCGCCTGATTTATGACCCGCTGTAGAGCGGGTTCATAAATCAGGTGCATTCTATGCCATTATTATGTGCATGAAATTTGCCTTCACATGCCAATTTTCATGCATGTCTCCCTAAGGGTTTTGTAAGTGTTAACCCTTTAGCATCCCTCCAAGCCTCACCTTGAATCATTTCTTGTGCAGCCATCCAGTATTACGTCTAGTTTCGCTTGGTTTACTCCAGTTTCATGGAAAGCAGACACAACATTAAACAAGATGTCAGACGTTGTGCATCGTGTCTGGTTTCCAAAACGTTGGGGTAAGCTAGTGAAACCCAACGGGAAGCTGCATCGGTAGAGATGCCAAGATGGGAGCGATCCAAGGCCTGGAATGACATGGGACATGGAGCAACACTGAAAGATAAATGAATCCCTTAACACTCCTAAAAACCCTAATCCCTATTTAGGGTTAGGGTTGATCTTTGGTGTTTTTTTTTCTCCAAAATTTGATTTGGGTCTACTTGTATCAAATTGAATCTCTTGCTATTCGGATCAAAATTGAAGTTGACCCAAATATGAAGTGCAATATTGCTCCTGAGGGCCATATGTATAAAAACTGTCCAGCAATCAGAATGTCTGTGTTGTCCATAGCAACCAATCAGAGCTCAGCTTTTATTTTTTCGGAGCACTATATGAAATGAAAACTGAGCTGTGATTGGTTGCTGTTGGCAACAGAGATAGTCTTACTGCTAGACATTTTTCATACATGTGGCCCTAAACGTCTTCATAGGTGTCCTTTGTCAAATGCAGGGCAAACGTTTGTCTTTTTGGCCTCCTCCAAGCCGGTACACATCAGTATAGCACAAAAGTTAAAGTTATGCTATTCATGGATATATTAATAGCAGCCATAAAAACTGTTATGGAGCCTAGAGGTTTTCTTTCATTAGGTGGTGTGGATCCATGTCATTTTACTAAGGTGCCCCATAAATTCTAGTTACGCCCCTATGCTATTCCATCCACTGGGATCCTGTAAAGAAACATATCTGTTAAAAGGTAGATGGGTGATAGATGCCACTATATGTCATCCATTACAGCCATCTGTTTAATGTAGAAGTCATAAGCGGTTTTTATGATATATTTGTTAAAGAGATGTTCTTATAACCTGTAAAGTTACAGGTTCGTTAAATAGATGCCTAATATGAACCATTGCCCATAGGCCATAGTGACCTATATTTAATAGATATGTCATGGAAAGGGGCGATCTAATAAAAATGTATAAATATTTCAAGAGTCAATATAGAGATCCCTCCCAAGATCTATTTATGCCCAGGACAGTATCTAGAAATAGGAGGCATCCTCTAGAGCAGTGTTTCTCAACTCCAGTCCTCAGGACTCCACCAACAGGTCATGTTTTCAGGATCTCCCACAGAATGCACTGACAATAATGATCTCACCTGTGCAATACTGAGGAAATCCTGAAAACATGACCTGTTGGTGGGTCTTGAGGACTGGACTTGAGAAACACTGCTCTAGAGGAAAGAAGTTTCAACATAAACATAGAAAGGGATTTTTTACTGTAAGAGCATTGAGACTGTGGAACTCTCTGCCAGAGGAACTTGTCATGGTGACTTCACTAACAGAGTTCAAAAAGGGTCTGGATGTATTCCTATTGTGTAATAATGTAACAAGTTATAGTGACTAGGATTTTAGAGAAGGGTCGTTGATCCAGGGATTTATTCTGATTCCAAGATTGGAGTCTGGAAGGATTTTTTTTTCCCCTAAAATGAGGACAATTGGCTTCTACCTCATGGTTTGTTTGGTTTTTTACCGTCCTCTGGAACAACACTACAGGACAATGAGCTGGATTTCTTTTTTCAGCCTTTCAAGATATTTAACTAAAGGGTTATTCATAGAGGACGATCCACTTGCAAAGGTAATGCCTTGAAGCCTAGCTAATGGTGAACAATCCAGCTGCCAAATCAGCTAGGAATAAAGAGAAATATGAAATTATACAGTGCCTGCTCAAATAAATGAAAATTTAATTGTAGGTTGCCTTGAGTCTTTTTTAGTAACACTTTATGGACAATTGACTTATATGTATATTATAATGCCTGTAAAGATGCACTGTGTGGAGTGGGTTCAGAGTCTGAGCTTGCTCCATAGGTGGTAGGTATCAGTGCCTTTAGTGGCTGGGACCAGTGATAACTCTGATCTCAACTGTTTAAAGGGGTTTTGCCATTACAAACATTGATGACCTATCAGGAGGATATGCCATTAATATCAGATAGCTAGGGGTCCATCTCCGGAATTTAACCTATCTATAGATTGGGCTCTCAAAATGCCTCATTCATGGAGAAGTGGCTGCAATTGCACAAACACTTTCCATTCATTTAAATGTGAGTTACAAGTACAGCTGAGCAGTTGCATTTCGCTGTACTTGGAACTCCCATTGAAATAAATAATAATAATAATCTTTATATAGCGCCAACATATTCCGCAGCACTTTACAAATTCAAGGGTAAATGTACAGACATTACACATTAAAAGTTCTTACAAATGAGACACAAGGTGTGAGGGCCCTGCTCGTGAGAGCTTACAATCTATTAGGGTGTATGGGTAAAACATACGGTAAGAAGTGCCAAGTTTACAATGGTCCAGCCTTGTTTCATAAATAAATAGGGGGGTAGTTTACATGAAAAATGGATGAACCTGCCACCCTGACAGTACATCTATATACAGATAAGTGCCTGTGAGTGCCCTAGTGTAGGGAGTGACAAATGTGTGTGATAACAGTTAGGGATCTTGGTAGGTCAGACCGAGAAGATGTATTTTCAGGGCCCTCTTAAAACTATGAGGGTTGTGAATGTGCCTGATCGTCTGTGGTAGCATGTTCCAGAGAATTGGTGCCGCACGTGTGAAATCTTGGAGACGGGCATGGGAGGTTCGGATGATTGATGAGTGTAACCTGATATCATCAGCAGAGTGGAGAGAGCAGGTCGGGTGGTAGACAGAGACGAGGGAGGAGATGTAGGGAGGGGGGCAGCGTTGTGGAGAGCTTTATGAGTGAGAATGCAAAGTTTATACAGTTTATAAATGAAGAGTAACTGCATGAGTACAGATACTTTTCCACTCAGAATGGGATGTTTTGGGGGCCTGTTCTGAACATAAGTGCGGATCTCAGAAGTGGGTCTCATATTGATTGTATACCCTATCTATACCTATCTAAACCCATTTACATACTAATTGATGTAGTCAGAGGTACCATAGCATCTAGTGAGTTACAAATGAGGGGGGTGTCCCTCTTCCTCACTCTCCCAGCAATACGATCATGGGGTATTGACCATCTGTCTTGACAGCTGGGGTTTACTGTAAGCCCTGAGAACTGCCATCTTGCTGCACCGATTACATTTTGCCAGAGGCAGGCAACAGTAGGACATGACAAACAGTGATTAAAATGGTACCAAAAAAACTATTCCACAAAAAAAATAACCCCTTGTGCAGGCTGGCGGACTGAAAAATAAAAAGTGATTGGTCACCAAAATTTAAATAGTAAAACATAATGAAAATTAAATAAATTTAATATCAGTGAAACTGTAATAATAATAATACAGAATAAAATTATCATGTAATGAAACCCAAAAAAACATAGTGTAGTCTTTTTTTCCGATTCTATAAAAGACTGATAATCTCCCTCGATCTGGGGCTCCACGCAAGATCTCACCCCATGGGGTCAAAATAATCACAAGCATGGTGAGCAAAAATCTCAGAACCACATGGGGGGAGCTAGTGAATGACCTGCAGACAGCTGGGACCAATGCAACAAAGACTACCATCAGTAACACACTATGCCGCCAGGGACTCAGATCCTGCAGTGCCAGAAGTGTCCCTCTGTTTAATCCAGTACTTGTCCAGGCCCGTCTGACGTTTGCTAGAGAGCAATTGGATTATCCAGAAGAGTATTGGGAGAATGTCATATGGTCAGATTAAACCAAAGTAGAACTGACTGGTAGAAACACAACTCGTCGTGTTTGGAGGAGAGAAGGCTGAGTTGCATCCAAAGAACACCATACCTACTGTACAGCATGGGGGTGGCAACATCATGCTTTGGGGCTGTTTCTCTGCAAAGGAACCAGGATGACTGATCCGTGCACATGAAATAATGAATGGGGCCATGTATCGCGAGATTTTGAGTGCAAACCACCTTCCATCAGCAAAGGCATTGAAGATGAAACTTGGCTGGGTCTTTCAGCATGGCAATGATCCCAAGCACACCGCCAGGGCAATGAAGGAGTGGCTTTGTAAGAAGTATTTCAAGGTCCTGGTGTGGCCTAGTCAGTCTCCAGTTCTCAAACCCATAGAAAACCTTTGGAGGGAGTTGAAAGTCCGTGTTGCCCAGCGACAGCCCCGAAACATCACTGCTCTTGAGGAGATCAGCATGGAGGAATTGGCCAACATACCAGAAACAGTGTGTGCCAACCTTGTGAAGATGTTTGACCTCTGTCATTACCAACAAAGGATATATAACAAAGTATTGAGATGAACTTTTGTTAATGACCAAATACTTATTTTCCACCATAATTTGCCAATAAATTATTTCCAAATCAGACAATGTGATTTTCTGGATTTGTTTTCTCATTATGTCTCTTATAGTTGAGGTCTACCTATGATGTCAATTACAGGCCTCTCTCATCTTTGTAAGTGCAATTTCTTTGCTAATTCCACTTCCTGTTTATATATAGATATAAATATAAAAAAAAATTCATTGTGATTGGTACACAGTGATATGGAATATCTGGACGGGTGTAGTTATGTACAGGTTGCAAAAGTGCTGTGATGTGAGATGTCATATGGACAATGGGATTTAAGGGCTTTAAGAAATTTTTTGGTAGCAATGTAAAGTGTAACGATCCCAAAAGCTAAATGTAATATTGAACTTTGAAGGCATCTTCTAATGGGAAAAAGAATCTTTTATAAACTCATTTGCTTAAATTCCTCAACTTCCAATCAGTGCACTACTCAACATATCAAGCTCAAGAACTAGTACAATTCTGGACTAGCCCCTGATAGCTCTATATGCATTTTGAGCTACATTGAAGGATTTCTACTACAAAGAATATGAATGAAATTCACTCAAGTTGACAATTCTGAGCTCAATTGGGTGTTGCTATTCTTCCAATTGTTAGAAGATACTTGAACGCTAAGAGTAAGGAAGACAGGGAGGGGTTGTAAGGCCAATCTTCTCAAGCTGTGTTCACATCATTGTTTCCATGCATCTCCGACATATATGAGAAATCTTCCAAAACATGCACCAAAGAGTAAGACCTAATAAATGCCACTGTGTGTAATAAAATCAGAAAATGTCTTTCCTGGAGTATACCCTAAGAACACCTTTTTGGCATCCACCAGGTCAACAGGGCTCAATGGAGACATTCAGCATATTCATAGAAGGAGTATCTCCTGCGGCATACTGACACGCTCCTGCCTCCTTGCTGCTGCACTTTTTTTGCTTCTGTTGCTTCCAGGTCTTGAACTGCTCTCCAAACTTTTTTTGAAGGCGTTCTGAGGGTGTGTTGCACCACATTCATAGAAGTAAACAAATCTATTAGTCAGCTCACTATGAAAAGAGTTTAGACAAATACCTTGATTGAAGCACAGCACAGAGACTCTCAGTCAGCTCCTTCCTGGGAGAGTAGTAGCAGCAAATTGTAGTATGGATGCTCCAGCTTGCAGGCTGTCGCCGTGAAAACCAGATGATTGCAACTTTCTTTAAAATCACTTCATGTTTATTTTCATGCAATTAAAACATTTTTATGCAGAGTATAGAGGTTGCAGGTATGACACCCATAGGAGAAACAGCACGACGCGTTTCGACTTAGGCAGTTTTAATCATTGTGCAGATAGCTAGCTTCAGATAAGCACACCTTATATAGGTGGATTTCTGAAAGATCTTTCAGAAATCCACCTATATAAGGTGTGCTTATCTGAAGCTAGCTATCTGCACAATGATTAAGACTGAATGAGTCGAAACGCGTTGTGCTGTTTTCCCTATGGGTATCATACTTGCAACCTCTATACTCTGCATAAAGAGGTTTTAATTGCATGAAAATAAACATGAAGTGATTTTAAAGAAAGCTGCAATCATCTGGTTTTCACGGCGACAGCCTGCAAGCTGGAGCATCCATACTACATTCATAGAAGTAGACACATTTATGAATGTGGGACACCAAACCTCGGCACATAACAGAACAGCCAGACCAGGTTAAAATTGGTCTGTCTGAGCCTGAGTTGTTGTACTGGCACTACAATGTACCTGTATGTAGGAACTGCAGAAGAACAGGTTTATACATTCTGATGTATTCTACACTGTCTTAAAGCTATTTAGAACTGGCCTGTTAGAGCCAGGATTCATACATGTCGCCTTATTTCTTTGAATACCTCAGAATTCATTCGACTGCTTCTGTCCTGCGTCACATCATCAATAAATACTAGTGACCCAGTGCCACTGGCAGGCATGCATGCCCAAGCCATCACACTGCCTCAGATGATGTGGTATGCTTTGGATCATGAACTGTACCACCCCTTTGTCATGCTTTTACTTTCCATCATTCTGGTAGAGGTTGATCTTGGTTTCATCTGTCCAAATAACTTTGCTGGCCTTTTTAGATTTTTTTTTTAGCAAAGTCCAATCTAGCCTTTTAGTCTTGAGGCTTATGAGTGACTTGCACCGTGCAGTGAACTCTCTGTATTTACTTTCATGCAGTCTTCTCTTCACGGTAAATTTGGATACTGATACGCCTACATCCTGGAGAGTGTTGTTCACTTGGTTGGCTTTTGTGAAGGGGTTTCTCTTCATCATGGAAATTATTCTACGATCATCCACCACTGTTGTCTTCCATGGGCTGTCAGGCCTTTTTGCATTGAGGAGTTCACCAGTGCTTTCTTTCTTTCTTACTAAACTGTAGATTTTGCCACTTATGATATTTTAGCAATTTCTCAGATGGATTTTTTCTGTTTTCACAGCTTAAGGGCGGTTTGTTTCACCAGCATGGAAAGCACAGTTGACCGCATGTATTCTTCACAGCAATATCTTCCAAATGCAAGCACCATACCTCAAATCAACTCCAGGCCTTTTATCTGCTTAATTGGGAATGACATACTGAAGGAATTGCCCACACCTGGCCATGAGAAAGCCTTAGTTAATTGTACAATTACTTATGATCCCTTTAAGAACAGGGTGGCACATGTTAAGAAGCTGAAACTCCTAAACCCTTCATCCAATATTAATGTGAATACCATTTTGTGAGATACCACATATATAAAGTATATATATATGTACACTGCTCCTCACATTTTTGTGAATATTGTATTATATCTTTTCATGGAACAACACAGAGGATATGACACTTTGAGACAATGTAAAGTATTCAGTGTACAGCTTGTATAACTGTAAGTTTGGTGTGCCCTCAAAATAACTCAACACACAGCCATCAATGTCTAAACCTCTGGCAATAAAAGTGAATACACCCCTAAATGAAAGTGGACAAATTGTGCCCAAACTGTTAATATTTTGTCTGGCCACCATTATTTTCCAGCACTGCCTTAACGTTCTTGGACATGGAGTTCACTAGCGCTTTCAGAGATCAGTATAAGAGAGTATGAGAAAACTAACATGAAATTTAACACACCTGCTCTCCGTTCACGCCTGAGACCTTGTAACACTAATGAGTTACATGACACCGTCGAGGGAAAATGACAAATTGGGCACAATATATCCATTTTTACTTAGGGGGTGTACTCACTTTTGTTGCCAGTGGTTTAGACATTAATGGCTGTGTGTTATTTTGAAAGCATACCAAATTTACACTGTTATACAAGCTTTCCACTGAATACTTTACATTGTATAAATGCCATTTCTTGATTTTTTTTTTTTTAAATGAGCCAAATAAGACCATCTCTTACCTTTGGACTGCACATGTCCACCTGTTCAATGTTTCAGTACTTTCTGCACAACTTGCTGATCTTTAACAAGGAGCTTAATGGCAAAATTCCCAACAGATGTTTGATCCCTGAATTGCCGAATAAATTTAGGAGATCAATTTGAATTGAGATTTAAACAGTCCTCATCATCTTGTTTACATTTTGAAATCATGACACCAAGACAACCCCATACAATTGATCATCAGTACCTCACCATTGTGAGACTTCAAGCAGGATGCTCTCAGGTGGAAGTAGCCACTGAGCTTAGAGTGTTACAGAGTCAGGGGCGTAGCTAAGGAATCATGGGCCCTGGTGCAAGAAGTGAGCCTGGGTCCCCGCAACCCAACACACACACACAAGGCAGTAAGGGTATGTTCACACAGCGTAATTGCGGGGTGTACTGTACGCCTCGCAATTACACCAGGTGTTTGGGAGTCGCGCTGATACGTGTGTACTCCCACGACGCGGTGGGGGCCGGTAGCCCGCTGGCCCCATAGACATTATTACTATTATTATTACATAGACATTATTATTATGTCATTTATCTCCCCGTGCGTAGAATACAATCGTGGGGGGACGAGGCGTAATCCATAGTTCTATGAGAACTACGGATTACCGTAATTATGGGGCGCATTTCGCCGCATATTGAGCGCAGTACGCCAGGAAATACTCCCCAAAATAAGCCGTGTGAACATACCCTTTATGTTAAGGTGGGTTCACGCAATGTTTCTGTGTACATTTGTGGTATCTGTCAGGGTTCTGGGAAAAAAAGGTATTCTGTCGGATACTGTAACACAGCCGCGGCGGCCTTCTCGGGGTAAACTTAGCCAACCGTGGACTATGTTTTGAATTGTTTGTGGGTGCATACGTTTATTTTAAGGGACACAATAGTGTAGTTTACTACGCTATTGCATCCCATAGACTAAATGTTGCCCATGCTTGGCTATGTTTCTCCATTTACCACTAGAAGGCCACCACGGCCGTGTAAGGCTAGGGCTGCACTGCATTGGACAAAAAATCGCTGAAAATTACTGTTTTTTCTCCGATGCAGGACCGTGTTGTCATATTTTGTGCAAAAACTGCGGCCGCTTCTCATTTTTTTGCCGTCGCCCATACAATTGTATTGTATGGGAAGACACCAAGAAAACTGGAAGCGCTGGCATATTATACAACATGTTATATAATACGCCTGCGCCAAAAGACAAGCGTCGAGACTGCAGTTTGTCTTTTCCATTGCTGTCTATAGGGTTGCAGAGACGATCATATTTTCGGCTCTTTTAAAAAGATAAAAGTGCTGAAAATATGATCATAAAGCTGTACAGTGTAGACACAGCCTTACAGTAACCACCAAAGTGCTTTTTTTTCCAGAACCCTGATGGATACCGCAAATGTACACAGGAATAAAGTGTGAACCAACTGTTACTTCTCAAATATGAGGCACAGGGTTATACCTAATGCCTCATACCTGACAAGTTACACAGGGTGCCTAATTTTTAACACTATTAAATGTAGTACCTGGCAAAAGATGTGCAGCAGAATGGAGAGGATCAGCTCCAATGAGCACTTCCTCTTCCTCTCTCCCTCCATCCTGCTGCACACAGTGATGGGCAGGGGGCGGGCTGCTAAGGTTATTCTTTAGGCAAACCCAACCCTGCTGCCCATCTGCTCTGTAAGCCCCTTCCCTCTCCCGTCAAACTCCGCCCCCAGTGCCTGCCGCTCACAATCCGGAGTCTGCTGGGTTACAGGCTCTGCTACTGCATATGTATGAGAGGGGAGGAGCAGGCATGGGCTCATTTTCCCCCTGAAGCCCTGCCTGCTCCTCCCTCTTCACTAACACGCTGTCAGCCCGTGCAGTCCCGTCCTCACTGTCTCCCGACTCCCGGCACAGTGAGGGAGGGGGAGAAGTGAGGCGCGTGCCGGCCGGTCAGGAACAAAAGTTATGTATTGCTGGGTCTGTAACCTAGCAATACGTAAAAGTATAGCATCTAGAGCAGTGTGGTGAGGGGGCCTCCGGGGCACCCTTAGCTGAGGGGCCCGGTCGCTGTTGCGACCTCTGCGACCTCTGTAGCTACGCCACTGCACAGAGGGTAATCAGCAGGTTGTTACAGAGATAGAGAGAGACTGGAAGAATCACAGAAAGGCAAAGAAGTGGAAATCCTTTGGCTATATCACACACTGATGACCGCTTCATTGTAAACAATGCCGTGCGGAACTGGATGATGAATGCCACACAACTCCAGGCACATTCAAGGAAGGTGAGAGGCAACCAAGTGTCATGTCAGACCATTCGTAACCATTTGCATCAGCTTGGTTTGTGACCACAACAACAGACACAGGCATAATCGTCTTACATGGACCAGGGACCATCTACACTGGACGAGAGTCCAGTGGTCCTCAGTGCTGTTCAGTGATAAAAATCTATTCTCTCTGAGCATAAATGATGTCCACAAACGATGCTGGAGACATCAAGGTGAGCGCTATGCATCAGCCAGGTCAAGTATCAGTCAGCTACCCTTGCTGTTTGTCTAGCATGCAGACCATTCTGATGTAAATGGATGAACAGTTGCTTTAAAGTGTGGTTCATAGTTCATATTTTGCACTTTATTTTCTCTCTGTTTTTCAGTCGAGGGGACATGTCTTCTGCTGTAGCTTTTCTCATAGTTCATACAATTTTGCTAATGCAGCTTCTGCTATCTTCAGTTTCCACCGTATTAATCTTGAAAGACTGTTCCCCACTACAAGAGGGATGTCAGAAGTACAATTGGGTAATCTGCCCTGCTCTACCATTCCAAAGTGTCATGACTAGTGCTGTGTTTTAAATTCCTATCCATGTTAAATTCAATCCAAATCTAAGCAGTTCAGTTTAGGTTGGCTTGAATTAAATATTGGCAA
>JAODAL010019869.1:0-70903 GCA_025379985.1 Phyllomedusa bahiana | reverse complement strand
GTTATTTTTGCCGAAAAATTGGGCAAAGGAACAAAACCTTTTTGGGGAAATTCGCCCATTCTTCTTACCATCTAATTCATCAAACACAGAAGACTATTTTGCTTCTCTTGACAGATCTCTTTCAGTCTCTTTTTATAGAAGAAGACCATCTGCTTGATGAAGTAGGGAGAGTTCAGTTTTGAGAAGCTTTTCCTGATTTCATGAGGAGTGACAGTTTGCCTGCTGTCTTGATACCACTACGTCTCAGGAAATGAAGACTTCAGAATGTTTTAACAGGTGGCAGAGAGTCTAGAAGGATAGAATAATCTGGCAAAGTTTAACATTTTAATCAAATTACATCTGCAAGTCAAGGTTAAAAGCAGGTGAGCTCACTTCTTCAGTTCTCCAACAAGTTTATATCACATATATAGAGTCAGGGGTTCCCTTAAAAGGGTTGTACAGTTCCTATGAAATATTTATATTATGCTCCTAGGAACTTTAAAAAAGAAAAAAATAGCCTACATACACCTTTTGCCGATCCTTGGTTCCAGTGTTGCATCTCTCCAGTCTTTTGTTTTCATTCTTTTATTTCCAAATGAGCACATCACCACTGCAGCCAATAAGTGCCAACCAAACCCAGCAATGATTTAAAAGCATTTTTGGGACTTGGATCAAGAGTGAAACCATGTCTTGGTGGGGCTGGATTTCTTGTAGGTATTTCCTGGTCGTTTGGGATGCAAGCCCAAAGGGTGGAGTTGATTCTAAGGGCCCACCAGTTGAGCTGTTTCTGGGCCCATCCATGGAGTTTATTTTAGGAGCCCACCCTACAGCTACTGTAAATGCCTCTTACACTCTGCCTCTTGCTTCTTCCCTCTCTTTCTCTGCTTTTCTGCCTCACTCAAGGATATATATGCAGTTAAAAAATAACTCCATATCTACCATGCTCGGGGGCCTACAAGGAGGTTCTCCTATTCCCCTGTGGGACAGTCAGAGCCTGGGTATTTCCCTTTCTATCCTCCTTCAGGTTATGTCTTGAATTTAATTTCCCTCTATCTAGGATAGATTCAGAAGTGTGTAAATTAGTGTGATGACCCCCTCTTTGCTCCCAACTGCTGCATACCTAAACACATGGACAACACATAGTTACGTCACTTGGGGAAAATCTTCTCTTTTCAGGTGTGTCTTTTGTAGAAAAACTATATTGGAATAAAAGCATTTTAAATGCTTGAGGACCTTCATCTGTTTGTTAGGAGAAAGTAGTCCCATTATATTCCAGGACACTATTTTTACATTTGATTGAATTATCCATTTCGTCCCTGGAGTATGCATCTCAAGAACATTATATTTTAGACACCTGTGTTAGGTGTCTGTGTGTGGGTTAGTTATTGAAAGATGATATATAGCAGAGGCAGTGCTTCAAGAAAGTACAGTGCAATAATAAAATTGTAAACATAGGATTGAAAAAAACAAGACTATACACCCTAAGGGTGATGAATTAAATGCTGGAGAGCAGGAAGACAAATGCTGCTCCCAGAGTCACATAACTGAAAGTTAACTTTTTCTAGCGTGGGAAAAATACCTGTCTAAGGCAGCCGACAGCAAAAGTATGGAGAGTAATGATAAAAAAAAAAATCAATATAGCTTTTGCTTATTATTGTATTCTTTTAGTATATATACCTATATTGCTTTTCAATTCTTCTGCAATATTAAATGTGTATTTTTATATATTTTGCTAAACATTCCACAATGGAATCTTGCTTGTTTTGCCTTATGTTGAACCAGGGAGCTGGCGAAGGTTTAGGATAAGATAAGTAAGTTTGTGAGGGGAGATAAGACTTAATTGCTAAAAATATAAATCTGTAAAACTTATCAGCTGGTATATGTGCAAATTCCTTAATTTAGGTATGTCCATTGTAAGGAGACTCCCTGATGAAAAATGGCAAGATTTTAAGCTTAACCAGTTCCTGACTGGACCCTATACCCTCCTTCCTGACCAGGCTCATTTTTCTTTTCCATAGTACACTCCGGTTTGAACGGTATATCGCTTTCTTGCGCTCGGTTATTGTACTAAGTTTTTCATCTTTTTTCTGTGATATGCTAGGTTTTATGTCATTTTTACATTAGTTTTTTTATACATATGAGGTAAAATTGTAAAAAGAAAAGTCGTTTTTCATATTTTTTAATTTATTTTTGAACAGCAAAAGTGGTACTAAAATAAGTTTTGGAATTGTGTCATTTCTCCATCACAGACATGGCAGGGCTTAAAGTTGCTGTTTGGGCTGTTAGCATTTATTTAATTAATATTGTATTTTGTGTGTTTGTGGTTTTTTGCCTTGTTACACATATAATAAAACACCGATAAGTTCACTTTTTTGTGATTTCCACTGTAACTGGGGCTGGCATATTAGCCCCAGTAACAAGGGAAATCCAGAGGAAATACATCCCCTGCATTGATTGCAGAGCTGATTTAAAGGGGTTTTGCCACAATCGAATGTTGACGTGGGGTCCTCCAAAATGGGTATTTAATCACTTTTCTAAATATATGTGATTAAAAAAAGTGAAGCCTCTGAGAGCTGCAGACTGACTTAGATGCCCTTAGTTCCTGACTGTTTACAATAGCTACGACCAGGGGATGATCTGGCAAGCTCCTGGCCACGCTTGCGTTGTTTGCACTTCTTATCTGACGGCAGGACACAGGAACGAGCTTTGAAGGTAGGGGGGAGAAACAAGCAGTGTTATTGGGCATCTGTGCTAGCTTTGTTTCTGTGTTAGAGGCTGTCTGCTGTATAGTGAATCTGTTGGTTGTAATTATCTGAGTAAACATGCAGACGCTCCCTGCTCAGACCCTCCTCCCCTCTCCCACTGTCTGTAGTCAGTGAACGCTGCCTGCTCTGAGCTTATCTTTACTCCTGAGCAGATAAGTAGGAGAAAACAAAACCCAAATAGCTTGTGCACAATACAGTTATCCTCTGTTGTTTAGCCAAACATGTTTGCTCAACTACAGAGACTGAATATCAGCCTCCAGAGCATGCATGGGAAGTGAATCGATGACATCACAGAGGAGGTACTTGTTTTTTTAAACACAGAAACAAAACGCCCCTTTTTTCAAGGCTCAAAAGGGGAGTATCAGCCTGTTAGGAGAGGAAATCACTTCTTGGCAAAACCCTTTTAAGTCTCATAAGATCCAGCAGCTCAGGCAGTTACCGGGCCCCACCCACATAGTGGTCCCTCAACATACAATATTAATTGGTTCCAGGATTACCATTGTATGTTGAAACTGTTGAATGTTAAAACCAGAACTCTATGAAAGACTGGTGATCGATTCTAAGCCCCAAAATGTCATCTGACATAATACAAAATGAAGATTAAATAAGAAAATTAAGTAGATAACTAATTTATATTAAGCAAGTCTTTACATATAACAGTTAAAAAAGCTGCTGGAAGCAAGAAATTACTTTATATTTTGAGGATAGGAGCTTTAGTGTGTTATTCATTTTTTTTAGTACATTGCATAAAAAGTACATATGTGGCCCAAATCGGGCTCAGATAATGACAAAAGAGTTGCTCATCCTGACACATGTAAAGTGCAGAACAGAATATATAGTACCGCAATGTACTGTAGGGAGGCACTACTATACTGCCAATCACTGCATGCACTTCACTAATACATATGTATTAGTGAAGTGCAACCAAATCTTCATGATAATTGGTTGGATCTTTCATCTATTACGTTCGGCATATTGGTAGTGTCTGGGGCATTGTATGCAGAGTGTGATTTTAAGATGCAATATCCCAGGAAAGACAATTGTATGGTGAAAATATTATATCATGAGGCCCCGGTAACATGCCTAAATAGTCCTAGGTCAGTATATAATAGATATATTGCCACCAAGTGGTAATAATGCTACATAATACACTAAAACTCTGAATTACAGACATGACACTGAATGCAGACACAGCTGAGAAGTTTGGAGGGGATCAATAAGAGAGGAGGGGAGAACAGGGGGGATGCAGACAAATCGCAGCAAAACTACAGAGAGGACAGCAACACTGAATGCACTGAAGATGTAACTGGAGGTGAGAGGACCTTTGTGATGTCACTCTGATATCACCACAGATCCTACAGGTATAATTAAATTACACTGCACAAAGTCTGAGAGGAGAGGAAGAATGAGTCGTGTATGCAGTGAAATATGTGCAGCAGTCTATATGTGAGAGAAGGGGAAACGTGAGGCACAGAAATGATGAAGAATATAATCCTCTGCAGGCAGGGTCCTCCCTCCCTCTGTACCAATTGTAGCATTGCCTCTATACTTTGTTTGGTCTTATGTTATCCATGTATTCCCCCTTCGAATGTACAGTGGAATTAATGACACTTTAAAATTAAAATAATAATAATAATAATAATAATAAAGCTGCAGGAGTGGAGATCCGGCTGTCAGACAGATAACATATATTCATATCCCATATCTAATTCTACATGCATTCTCCTTCTTCTTAAAGGGCTGTCTCACTATAAATGTACTTTCAACATGTTGGGAACACTAAATAAAGATGTTTTCCATATAATGCGGGTGTTTCATTTTTTTGTATAACAGAGCTACAAGTGATTTTATCACCTTCTGAGCTCTCCTGTTTTCCCAAGATGACCGACCAGTGTACTTCTAACCCCCCTGCTGTTTGTTCCATTGATTGTCATGGGAAAAAAAGTTGGGGGGATGTCACACACAGAATCGCGCAGCACAGAACTCCGGATAGTGAGAGCTTGTTTGTTATCTGATCTTTGAGACAAAACACCGTAATTACTGTTGTTTACGTTAACTCAGAAGCTCCTGGTCCCAGACAGCATGAGATTTATCTCAATTAAGCAGAAGTCTGAATACACGGAGCTCATATGCAAATTACAGACAGCTTGACCAAGAAGTGACAGAGCAAAGCAGCATTATTTAATTCATGCATCCAATGAAACTTTGGGATCAGACAACCCCTTTAATGGCTGACACGTGTGATCTTGCTTGAACGTCTCTATCCATTAATACACACTTCATAATGACAAAACACTCTCTCAGTACTGTACACAAAGTCATTGATAAATATCAGCACTAGTGTTGAGCGATTACGTTGGCCATCGACATCGGTCGATGGTCATTAGTCGACCATCATCGAAAGATATTCGATGGTCGAGTGTAGATTATGAACGATTACCATTAAAGTCTATGGAGAGCAACAACAACTCTTCAATCCTTACACCCAAACAGGGCTGGAGAAGCTGGAAATTAACATCCACAACATCAAATGTATACGAGCTACATCTTAGTCAACATACTTAGGTTATAAAAGCCACAGAAAAAAAACACACACACCATTCACTATCCCTGTCTTGCACCCAGCATGAACCCTTAAACCAGCATGACCCACCAAATTAAAAAGTGCCAGAAGGCAGAATGATTGAACCATCCTTTTACTGAACTGGACTATTGAATATCCCTGTCCTGGGAACGCAGCATGAGCCCCAAACCTGCATGACCCCAGTTTTAAAAAGTTGCCGGAAAAAAAGGAGTCATTCAACCACCTTTTTAGTTTAACTGGACATTGAACTATACCTGTCCAGTACCACAGTATGAACCATTAAAACTGTCTGAAACCCACAGAATTAAAAAGTCCCGGAAAAAGGAGTCTTTCAACCACCATTTTAGTTCAATGGCCATTGACCTACCTGTCCTGGGCCACAGCTTGAGCCCCAAACCTGCAAAAACCCAGATTAAAAAGTGCCGGAAAAAGGAGTCTTTCACCACCATTTTAGTATTCACTGGACATTGACTAATACCTGTCCCTGGGCACAGCATGAGCCCACAAACCTGCATGACCCCAGATTAAAAAGTGCTGAAAAAGGAGTCTTTCCAACCACCATTTTAGTTGAACTGGACAGTGAACTATACCTGTCCTGCCACAGCATGAGCCCAAACCTGCATGACCCCATATTAAAAAGTGTCGGAAAAAGGAGTCTTCAAACAACATTTTTGAGTTCACTGACATTATACTGTCCCTGTCCACCCCCCTGGGGTTTTTTTAAGAAAAAGCCGCTGTTGCCCCTCCGTATGAGTGCGGACACAATTGAGCTTCACTTGGAAATACTGGGAGTTAACCATCCTGTTCCACCCAGGTGGCCCTTTTCTGGCATTCTTTTTTCTCATTTTACTCCAACGGCTGGAGAAAAAATGACTTTGTACTTGTTCTCTGTCCCGTGCTCCAAACTCCATGTCCTCTGAATAACCGAATAATACGGACAATTTTCCTGTACCTCCCTTGTACAATTCAAAGGAATTTTTTTTACCAGCTATTTTGTACATGCAAGTTTTTTTAGTAGTTTAATTCTAGAAAACACTTTTTAAAATAGGATTGAATCCCACCATGTCTTTGTTTCTCTTTTTTAATTTGTATTAAATGGGTTGTCTCAATAAAAAAAAAACAGGACAGTTTGAGTACTATGTTAAAGATCTTGCAAAAACAAGTCATTTTTGCAATATGTGTCCATTACAGTGTCCTAACTTATTCCTGTTTCTGACAGCACCTATCACTCCATGAGGCCACTCTTGACAATTGAAGACCAAAAATGAATGTCCTGTAAAACAAATTTTTTAATAAAAGGACCTGTAGTATAGCTGCAATGTCACAGCAAAATGCCCCAAAATTTCAAAACATTACCCTTGAGCCAACTTTTGACATTGTGAAGACAAAATGTACTGTTATAAACACATTTTTTTTATAATAGAACCTGTAGTATAGCTGCCATGTCACAGCAAAATGCCTCCAAAAATTCAAAGCATGACCCTAGAGTCCACTTTGGACAATTGTGAAGAACAAATGTCTGTTAAAACAACATTTTTTTTTATAAATAGGGACCTGTAGTATTGCTGCATTTCAAGCAGCAATGACCCAAAAAATTATAAAAATGACTTCTCAGGCCACTGTTAAAAATGTGAGGGAGAAATGCCGACTTAAGAAGCCACATTTCTGTTCCAAAGGACCATGATTAATGCTTTATCTCACAGCAACAAGACACCGAAAATATAAATATACTTCTCAGTCCACTATTAACAAATAGGGTGAGGAGAAATGCCACTTAAAAGCCACATTTCTGTTCCAAAGGACCATGAATTATGTTGCTGTATCTCACAGCAACATGACCCCAAAAAATTATAAATTGACTTCTCAGCCACTATAAAAAATTGTGAGGAAGAAATGCCACTTAGAAAGCCACATTTCTGTTCCAAAGGACCAAGATTATTGCAGTATCTCACAGCAAACATGACACCGAAAAATTATAAATATGACTTCTCAGACACTATTAAAAATTGTGAGGGAGAAAGCCACATAAAAGCCCTTTTCTGTTCAAAGGACCATGATTATTGGCCCTACTCTTCTCACAGCAACAACACCCCAAAAAATTTATAAATATGACTTCTCACCACTATTAAAAATTGTGAGAGAGAATGCCACTTAGAAAGCCCCATTTACTGTTCCAAAGGACCATGAATTATAGCTGTCTCTCACATAGCAACATGACCTCAAAACTATTGAACAATGCGAAAACTTCTAAAGATAAAGTGAGTAAATGAGGAATAACGATGTGTCATGAAACCTTGCAGTCTTTTACAGGTCTCCTCACACAAAACCATGCAAAATGTACTGTTGGTGGAAAAGAGAATAAAAATTGCAGTAGGAAATGATCCCATTTAAAAAAAAAAATGTTTTCAGAGGAACCATTTCTGTTTTGAAGGAGGAATGTGAAGTTGACCCTGCAAGCAAATCGGTGACCTCGGCAATTGGGGCCCAGCAACATCATCAGAGATCCATGCTGATTCATCGCTTGATGACAGTCAAACGATCCACATTATCTGTGGAAAGCCGATGGCGTTTGTTTGTAATGAACACCTCCACTGTGCTGAGGTCCGCTCAGATAAGAGTGCTGGCAGCTGGGCAGGAACAACACCTCTAATGGCGTGGCGAGCGCGCTAGGGGCCATTCGTCCCATTTTTGGATACCCAGAAGTCTAATTGGGTCCGGAACACATACAAAAACATCGGTGTTGAACACAGATAGTCGTGCACTATGATCTTAAGCTGTCTCTGTGTGTTGGAATGTGTGCTCCTGGCATCTGCATGCGTTGGTGGAGTGGTAAATAACGATTGCATTAGGTCACCCATTAGGCTTCTGCACCTTGCCTGCTGCTGTGCCGCTAGGCTAGTACTTGGTTGGCACTCTACTGCTTCACTTCGCTGATGTTTTTCCAGCCGTGACATTTTGGGGAACGTGAAGCAGACTCAACAGATGTCTCCAGTTGATCAATCAGCAAGGTATCCATTTCTGCAATTTTACTCTCTATTTGGGTGGTGGAAGGAAGTGCTGAGTTATGTTTTTCTCTTACCGGATCCATGAGGTGTGGCCACCCAGTAACTGTTTATCATTTTGATGGCCTTAATGCGAGGATCATGTATAGGATGAACATGGAGCATCAAGAACTCATGTAGATAGATGGAGCCATGATATCCCCAGCCTCTGGGTCGAGGGGTGCACTAGCAAACTGATCTTCCTCATCTTCCACCTCCGCCTCAAATTGTGCCAACCTCTTTCCAAGGCAGGGACGTCGGTAACTTCGGTGTCAGGAATACACCTCCTCCTCCTCCATCGCTTCCTCCGACACAGCCTTCAACACAGCCCTGACTTGCCTGAGATGATGCACCCTGAGAGCTATGCGCCACTTGCACTAGCCCTGGACCACGTAACCATTTCTGCCTAATGAAGACTGAATAAATGTTAAAACAGTCGGGCCTTGAGGATTTGACGGAGAGAAAGCTCCGTGCCGCATCTGTGTCCGCTCCTCCTCCATCGCTAGCCGGGACCTGTTGTTTCAGAGTTCCACGATCGTTTCCAGAAACTATGATCACCACAATGCTCATCTAGACAAGGGCATTGTCCGCACTGACCGATTTTGGTGGCTTCTTTCAAAACTGGCAATGATGGTCCAGAGCATCTTTCACCTGCCTCCACTCTCGGCGGCCACCCCCCGAGGTCCGCACCGCTGCTTTTTCAGGCCATGTTTCACTTCGTACTGCGTAATGGCATTGCCGCCTGCTGCCCACAGATCGGCAGAGCATGTGGAGGGTGGCATTCCAGCGTTTGCCAACGTCAACAATGAGACGGTTGACGGGGAGCCTAGCTGACACTGCAACGCAGCCAGTCGGGACGAAGCAGGTGCGATACAGGGCGGAATTGCGAACCTAAACCTTCGAGCCTTCCTCAGTCAGGCAGTCCAAGACCCGGTAGCTCTTTAGAAAATTCTGGTCGACAGGTCATGACATGGTGCCCAGGCAGGAATGTGCTCCAGGCCTAACCGATCTTAAGGTGCGGCCACAGATTCGCCCGTTATCGAGCTACACACCACCTTGCCTGGCACAAGGTTCTTGGCACCCAGCCAAGCGCTCGGTCTCGTTGCGGAGTAGCCGTCCACACACCTGACCTGTGTCTGACGGTCTCCAAGACAGATTAATTTCAACACAGCCTGGTTTCTCGGGCACGTTATGCCCACCAGAGGACCCTGGTGAAAGAACCCTGCACCATCCCTGCAGGTTTTGAAGAGCGTGCCCGAGCCGAGAGCCACCGTCACCCCAGAGACATCCACCCTACTCACCCCAATTGCGCTATCACCAGAGATATAGCAGCCTTGGCCTCCGTGCTTACTAGTTCCATGTTTCGGTGGACAATGGACTTTTTCCGGACACAGAAGCAGACCAGTGCCCAAACGCACGTGAAAATTTTAGATGACACGTGGCTGCCAGAGGTCAGTGGACGCATTTTCTGCAAAGAAAAGCCTGCTCGGCATCTGTATTGATGCAGGCAAATGGCCATGACGAGGCGAACCATCAGTGTCCACCAGAACGGAAAGACAACAATTTCCAAGGCCAAAAGCCTGGCAATGTCGACATTCGGCCTTTTGGCTTTGGGATGGTTATTGGGTTAAAGTGTTTGCTTCTTCTAGCTTCCCAAACCTGGAAGACAGAAGGCTGGCTGCTAGACTTGGCCGCAGTACGGCGTGCATGACAATCAAACAGGCGGAGGATAAGGTTAGGATGGTTCTCTGTGGTGCTGTGTGGTACTCGGTGCGACGGTGGAGGCTGAAGCTGAGGGCTGAATCCCTGATCATGACTCTGAGAGACAAGGGAAATCTAGGAACGCTTGGTGGAGGCGGGAGGAGGAGGAGGCTGAGACAAGAGGTTGTGTGACAGTGGTTGGAGGCCCTGCGTCGGTCTGTGGCCTTTTTGGGCCAAGGTGTTGCCTCCATTTCAACTCATGCAATTTCGCTGCATGATGACTAGACATGTTGGGTTTGGTTAACCATCATCCTAAGGTTCTTTGCTCTACTTATGCCGTATACCGGCAAAGGCCGCATATGACAGCGCTGGTGAAATCAGAGGCTTGCTCAAAGAAGGCCCCATGCTTTGAGGGTCCTGGACCTTTTTGACGGCGATAAGCGGGAGCGGGTTTGGTGCTGACCGTGCTGTGCGGAATCATATCAGCGGACTTCTGCGACCGCTCCTACTCCTTTTTGAGTGCGGGACCCGTACATGACTCTACCGCATCGTCTTCCTTCTCGTCCAGTGATGAAGCGCTCCGCAAGCAAATTTCTGCTGAAAAGACAAACGATTGGATCCGCCATGTCGTCATCATCATCATCAACAACAGTGACTTTGTCGTCCTGACAATCTGCATCCAGGATCTGCGGGCTACAAGCAAGAGGACTGCAAAGCTTGAGCCGACCGCGTACCTTGATTTTTTTGCCGATTGACCGGCTTCCTTCTCCGTCCTCTGATGGCATCATAACTGGCGTCAGAGCATGAGAAACTCATCCATTGGCCTCTTGATCTTTTAACATGCCTCTGACCAACCGCATTTTGTCATCAAAGAGGTCTTTCAGAGATGGATTATCCACAGTGTTGTGTTTTACACTGTTGACATTTGGGCTGCTTCCTGTTGACCGGATGCTGATGATTCTGATGACGACATTTTGTGGCCGTGACTGGGAGACAGGAGGTAAGACTGCTGGAAGCAGGTTTGCATTAACCACTAAGGACAGATTGGCGACGCTGTTCGTTACAGAGATTCCACAGGGCCCTGACCCAGCGATGGACAGGCCTGACGGTCCTGCAACTGACGATCCGTCTGGCATCATGTTTGTTCGCCAGCACTTGGAAGGAGCACCTTCATCTCGTACCTCTACCTCCATGTCCGACCACCCTCTTGCTCGCTTACCACCTGAAATTCGCTCCCATGTTTTCAGAAATATAAAAATTTGAAAGGTAATGGAAGAGTTTTGGAAAGTCTCTTATTAAAAGAACGCACAATCAACAGCTATTTATTCTCATAATCCGTCCAACATCAAAACAAAATTGCTGGATTGAAATTTAACTGCAAAGTAGATCTATCAACAAAGCTGGCCTGCCCCCCGCCCCAAAGTGAAAAAAACAACGTATCTGTAATGTATTTTGGATAATAAAAGGTATTTTTTTTTTGCCCTATCAATTAACATGTGGTAACTACACAATTGCTGGATTCAAATTTAACTGCAAGTGGTTCTATCAACAAATCTGTGACTGTGCAAAAGTGCAAACAAAAACACATATCTGTAATTTAATCGATAAATAAAAGGTATTTTTTTTGGCACCTATCAATTCACCTGTGTGACTACAAAATTGCTGAATTCAAATTTAAACTGCAAAGTAGATCTATCAACAAAGCTGTAGTGCGCCAAAAGTGGAAAAAACACGTATCTTTAATGTGACTTCGGATAATAAAAAGTTATATGTTGGCACTATCAATTCCAACCTTGTGATAACTACACAACAAATGCTGGATTCAAATTTACCTGCAGTGCTCTATCAATCAAATCTGGACTGGCAAAAGGCAAAAATTACTATCTGAAATGTATTCGGAATAATAAAAGGTATTTTTTGGCAACTATCAATTCCACCTGTGGTGACTACAAAATTGCTGTATTCACATTTAAGTGCACGGTGCCTCAAATAACAAAGCTGTAGTGAACAAAAGTGAAAAAACACGTATCTTTAATGTATTTCGAATAATAAATGGAATTTTTGGCACCTATCAATGTCACCTGTGGTAACTACACAATTGCTGATCAAAGTTAAACTGCAAGGTGGCTCTATCAACAAATCTGGACTGGGCAAATGTGCAAAAAAACACTGTATCTGTAATGTATTCGGATAATAAAAGGTATTTTTGCACCTATCAATTCACCTGTGGTGACTACAAAATGCTGTATTCACATTTAAGTGCCAAGGTGCCTCAATGAACAAGCTTTAGTGCGCAAAAGTTGAAAAAACACTTATCTGTAATGTATTCGGATAATAAAGGTATTTTTGGCACCTTCAATTTCACCTGTGGTGACCACAAAATAGCTGTATTCACATTTAAGTGCAAGGTGCCTTATGAACAAAGCTTGTTGTGCCCCAAAGTGAAAAACACCGTCATTCTGTAATGTATCGGATAATAAAAAGGTATTTTTTTGGGCACCTTATTCAATTCACCTGTGGTGACTACAAATTGCTGTATTCACATTTTAAGTGCAAGGTGCCTCAATGAACAAAAGCTGTATTGCGCAAAAGTGAAAAAACACGTATCTGTAATGTTTTCGGAGTAATAAAAGGTGTTTTTTTGGCACCTATCACCAGTGGCTGACTACAAATTTGCTGATCTAATTTAACTGCATAGGTGGCTATATCCACAAAGCTGGAAATTTCAAAATTGAAAAAAGAACACCTTATCGAAATGTAATACTGATAATAAAAGTGGGAGTTTTTGCACCTAACAAAGAGACCCTACAGTTACTAGAAAAGATGTGTATCCTAATATAAGTTCATAGCTGGCCCGATATCCAATGAAATATTTCAATAGAAAACTGTTAATAATAAAGCTATTGCAGTGCAATGTCTACAACTAAGTCTTGATGAACTTTAACCAGTAATCTTTATAGAGCACTTGTCGTGTTCGCCCCGCGGAGACCCCCCCCCTCGCTCCCTCCGTGGACTTGTATACAGCAGCTAGATGCTCCGTTTAAAATTCCTCCCTAACTAACATAAAATCTTCCAATCTCTGATCCTAACTACGTTGTAAGGATCACAGCTATCAGTAGCAGATTTCTCTGTGAAGAAATAGAAATAATTTGTCGCTGACTGGTTGGACACAGGCAGAGCGCACGTCCTACTCTATGAGTACGCTGAGAGACACAGATCAAAACAGGAAGGGCCTGATCTATTTAAAACGAGGTCATGTGAATTTCAGCCAATCTGCAATCATACACATCCCAGTCATGACGTCCGAACACACATGCTCACCCTTGCTCTATTCTTAAGCTGATTTGCTGGCCGTCCAAATGACAGAAGCGCCGAAAATGGCGCGAACTTAATAGATGATGCACAGATTTTAACCTAAATTATCGCATGATCTAAAATTTCGATCAACATAAAAACTGGCCGATTCAAACTTGACGATAATAATCGCTCAACACTAATCAGCACCAGATACCTTTAGACCACAAAAACAAATCACTTCACGTTGCTCTTCTTTTGTGCAAATTTCAAGTGGGGCGGCCATTTTTTCTCGCATTGCAGTCACAAATAAACTGAAGTAACACGTTCAAACCTGTGCAACAGTGACTGATGACTCAGCATCCTTGTACAGAAAGTCAGTGCAGCCAACTGAAATATTAATATAACTGGAGTACAGATGATTTTTGATTCACCCTTGTATATCTTAATTTTGGCTCGGTTATTTTCAATGCCCCTTGAATGCGACATAAACTGTTTTAACCTGATTTCCAAGACTGAATTTTTTATAGTACTGCATACCTGATTCAGCCTGACCTCTTAGAATTGACCTCCAGCTACTCTTCTGAATGATCCATAGTACTGCATTGTGAACTCCATTACACGACCCATGTCTTGTTGACTACTCGTCTCTCGACTCCATATTAATGAACCAGCAGTTTTACTTTGCTCTTGCTACCACAGCTCTGGATTTTTTAACCATGCTCTTATATTCCTAACTCAGCATACTATCCCCTCTGGCATATATTTTTATTGGCATATTGCAGACATTAATTCTAGCAACTTTACCCTTTAGGCCTCGTTCACACGGCTTATTTGGGCACGGATTGGTGCCGTACGCCGCGCCGGATTTGCGCTTCAGTACGGCGCCAATCCATCCCTGTCATTACGGTAATCCACTGCTCTCATAGAGAACAGTGGATTCCGTCGCTCCTCCCGCTCGGCGAATCCGCGCGCGGGGGAGAAAGTGACATGCACATTATTTACGGCGCGTACGCGCGTAAACAATGCATTGTCTATGGGGCCGGGAGCGGCGCCCCCGCCGCGCTCCGGCCCCGCCCCCGTCCCGCCCCTTATTCACGGCAGATTTGTGAGCTCAATACGGCTCACAAATCCGTCGGGAATAAGCCGTGTGAACACGGCCTTAAGCCATTCCTGTGTTTTCTGGTTCCACGACCACCAGACATTATCCTTTGAATCAAGCACCTAAGTAGTTTAGGATACTAATGTGCTCGGATCAGCTAAATAAAACCACAGCAGTAGGAAAGGAGTATTCTGCAGGTAAATTGTGCCATACCGCTTGTTCTTACCTTCAGTACTACAGGAACCAGACAACCACAATGTCCATGTATTACATTAAAGAGGACCTGTGACATCTCCTGACTTGTCAGTTATAGTACATCCTTGTGTTCCCTAAAATACCAATTCTGGAGCATCGTCTCTTATAACTGTGTGTTGTGCTGTTTCTCTGTTATTCCTTCTAGAAATGTAGTACTGAATCAGTCAGATACCCCTCAAGTTTTCAGAAGGGTGACAATTAGCTCTTATTAGATAATGCCAGGCTCTACAGGGACACCCCCCCCCCCCCCCAACTGGTAACACTCATCTGACAGATTTCTAATGAATTTCTTGGAAGCATAACATAGGAACCCTACAACATAGATATTTAAGAAAAGATGCTCCAGAATCATTATTTCATTTGGAATTTGCTAAAACAGACACATTAGGAATAGTCACATGCCCTCTTTATTATGATAGGTCCTCGAGACGGAGAGAGAGAGAGATGCTCCCTGTAGGCAATCTCGGCTCATGCCAATTGATAATTATTCTGAACTGTGGACCCCCATTAGTTATAACAATGTAATAATGTAGTACAAAATTATCTATCTATGGTATATGTGTATGAAAATATATTTTCTAAACTACACAACCCCTTTAACTCTTTACCACCGCAGCCAATCTGGAACTTCTTGACAGGGACCCATTTTTGAAAGCTGACATGTGTCACCTTATGTTGGAATAATTTTTATACTTTTAGCTATTTATCTGATTCAGAGATTATTTTCTTGTGACACATTGGCGACATATATGAATCCTGGCACTTAAATAGCTTTAAGGCAGTGTAGAATGTGCCAGAATGTATGAACCTGTTCTACTGCAGGTCATACATTGGAGAATTGTAGTTCCACTACAACAACTCAGGCTCAGTCAGACCACTTTTAACTCGGTCCGGTTGTTCTAACAGTTTTGCACCTAGATTTTGTGTCAAAGAATCACAAATGTGTCTAATTCTATGAATGTGGTGCGACGCCCCCAGAACGCCCCAAATCTTTGGTGCATTACAAAGTGTCTTTGGAGCGTTACAAAAGGAACTTAATGCACCAAAGTTTGGAGTGCACCAGTTCATACATTCTTTTTGGCTCAAAGTAAACCAGAAAACTGGCGCAGCCCCGTTCATACATGTCACCCATTGTGCTTTAAGTAATAAATATTGGTCCATACAAAACTTGTTTATTTGTGAAAAAAATCAACATTTTGTGAAAATTTTGAAAAGTTTCCCATTTTCAAAGTTCAAAAATGTCTGCGTGTAAGACAGTTATATCACACAAAATAGTTTATAACCAGCATCTACCATAGGTCTAATGTACATTGGCATCATTTTTTAAATGTCTTTTTTTTTTACGACATTAAGGTTCTTAGCAATTTAGTAGTAACTTTTTAAATTTTCAAGAAAATTTGCAACACAATTTTTTTTAGGGACCAGTCCAGTTCTAAGGTAGCTTTGAGGGGTCCATATGTTGTACATCACAATAAATGACTCCATCCAAGAAACTGCACCCTTTAAAATATTCAAATCAGCACTTAGGAACTTTATTAACCCTCTAGGTGTTTCACAGAAATTAAAGCAAAGTGTAGCAAATTTGTATCCATTATTCACTGAAAAACACCTGTTTTTAGAGATATCCTATATTTGGTCATACTGCTTTATTTGATTCCACCAATTTTTTAGCGTTAACCTGTAAAAAATGGGAGATTTCTTTTTTCCAACAAACTTTGTTTTAGTCGAAAATGTTTCATTTTTAAAAGGAATCCTGGAAACAAAGCACCCCAAAATTCATAATGCAATTTCTTCCAAGTTCGGCAATGCCCTATATGTGGGTATAAACTGCTATTTGAGCACATGGCACGGCATACGATTTTGGTGGGTGCCTTGTTGCAGTTGCAAAGCCCGCTCTCTGCTTGTGGGCCCGCACAATGTCCAGGATGTACCCTTATGTCCATTTATGGAATCACCTTCCCACACAAGATGTATTGGCACATCCAATGTCGGGAAAGGGTTGAACAATAAACAATTTGGATATTAGGAATTTCAGTTACAGCTGATGGGACAAATTTACATTGTTATGTCACTGATTTCTTTAGTGACATAACAATAACGATTAATGTTTGTTTTTTCCACACATGTCATAGACAATTATTGTTTCATGCCCAAGCACCTTTAGTTGTCGGTTTTATAAATAAAGATAAAATAATGCAAAAGTGTTTAGATAGCAGTTTTTTAGTCAGAACCAAATACCATTTATGGTTGGATAGATATCATTTTGTTGATGATAACCTTAAAAGTGATCTAACAAAATAAATGTATAAAATATGTTCCTCTACACAGAAAATATTTGTACTTCTATATTGAGATAATATCATATAAAGTTACATGCCCAGTACCTGGAGCTGCAATTCTCAATGATTCTGATATTCACTTTTCTGATTTCTTTCAGGTGCTGTATGGAGTCAAATTAAAAAGTTATTTTAGGTACAGAGTCAAATTGCCATCTGCAACCCCTGGGAGAAAATGTTTAATCACTACATATAAAAATTACATTATGAAACAAGAATAAAACCCATGCTAAAATCTCCAATGAAATCTGCATATGATTTTGCTGCACCAAAGTCCTTGACATTTCGTGCCATAGAAGGCCACCAGTAATGATGATAAATGGAACATAGAGTCTTTTACACACTTAGGTGACCGACGAGCTTGGACTAATTACCCCATATAAGTAAATAATTTCTAAATTCATGGGAAACAAAGATTTTCCTAGAGGCTCTAGAAATTAAGAGAAATTTCCACTTACTATCTTAATGCAAGAGTTGGCTACAACTCCCACTGAAGGTGCTTTAACTTTGAGAAAGAATGGCTTGGGAGAATAAGGCCTGTGGAGCACTGGGGCAGAGGATAGGCCTTGCTTTAGATTTTTCAAGGCCAATTTTACATTAAACACCCAGTGTCTGGGTTTAACCCCTTTTTTTTCTTAAGAGGGCATTTACTGGTGCCATCACTGTTGAAACCTAAGGAATAAACTGCACATAGTTCAAAGAGATATTTGATAACTTTAATACACAGAGGGAAAAGTCCTTGAGCACAGTTGTATATTAGAATTCTTTGAAATGTCATAATTAGAATTTATGTATCCTTAGTATGGTAATTGAGACTGTTCATTTAAACATTTTTCCACTTTGGAATATAATTGACTTTTTCAAAGTTGCTGCAGGGCAGTAAAAACATGCTTCTGATCAGTGTGTCTGTGGAAAATACATGGATATTGACAGGAAAAGCCCATGTCCACTCAAGAGTCAACGGCCTGACTTGGGGTGTATTGTGACGTTGTGCTCCCCATAGGGGTGCACAAGGTCAGCCGGATACGGTTTCACAGTTAACCCCTGTCCACACGGGCACAGGAAGACCCAGGGAGTGTGAGAGGATACCCCACTCGCCCACAACCCTGAATGGCCTGGAGAGATCTGTTTACCCACATTGGTGAAACAGAATTCTGCCAGCCCAGTAGACTTCCACCAGTTCCTCGTTAGTTATAAGACTGGTCCGCTACAGACTTATAACCAGGCCAGGAACCAGCTCCAGGTAGCGATATATTAAAGACCGATAAAAGTGGACTTATGAGATCGGGCGATCAAGACAATAGACCAGCTCAGGATTAAAGTTTAAATATTTAATTGCCTTGTGAGTGAACTACACAAACAGTACATACATAGGGTTATAACTACACAGATATTGGTCAGAGGTGCAAATACAATAGGGTATAAGTAGAGACAAAGAGGCAGCAAGATGTGTCTATGTACCTTAGGTTGGCCTTGTGCTGGGCACACATGGAGGGGTGAATTTGGGCTTGCTCCTGTGTGTGAATGCTCTTGAAATGCTGATGCAGGTACCCTCCATCCAATAGAAGCAACCATGGGCCCACCTGGGATACGACTTATAACTGTACTGGGACATCCCATGCCACACCCCCTGTCACACCCTGTCACGCCCCTGGGATGGTCTACACTCTCCTCCCTCTGAGGCCATGCTGTTTTTGACTTCGGACACTAAATGGGTCATTTCGCCGTAGGGCATTGGGACAGAAACGAGCCAGTGATACCATCAGAATTGGATGGGCCTAAGCTACGACTTAGTAACAAACACTGGCGTTCTGCTATGTTCCTTGTCCAAGCATTCCATTTTCCCTGCCCATGTGCTCTTCAAATGCTGGAGTGACAGCTATGCGTGTGGGAAGTTTCATATTTAAAAATATGAAACTGGGGTGGACCTGCAATGCATGGTTCTTCTATAAATCCTTATGAAATTTCTGCACCGCTGAGGCTGGTCCATCTCTTTCATGTTGGGGGACTGGAACCATGGCCCTGGGTAAGGTGCTAACGAAATTAACTGACAATCCTTTGAGGCTCAACCCTCTGCTGGGCTTGTTTCCTATGGATGAAGCATTTGTTTAGTTGATTGCTTTCTCGTGACATGTGTTGCACAGTGTGGGGGGGGGGGGGGCTATTTTCCTCACAGATATTGTCAACAACACAGACTTAAAGAAGGTTTTCAATTATATTGTTCACAAATTCTTGGAACTCACCCATGGTGATACTAAGCCCAACTGCACAGCAAGATATTTAAAGAGATTGTGTGTTGAACAAAATCTTCCATTCATCAGTCTCTCATATGAGAATCAAATTGTAGGCTCCATAGAAATTCAGTGTCATGAAATTCATGCCCCTTTTATATAGACGTTGAGAGTAGAAGGAGGGGATACTTGTTTTTGACAGTCACTTTCTTAAGACCTTGATAGTCTTTGTGAGGTTGCTATGATCTGTTGTTATTCCCCACAAGGTAAAAACCTGCTCAAGCAAGAGAAGAAAACTTTTGGAAAGATCATATGTGCACATTTTCCTTGATATATTGAGGCAGGGTCTCCATCTCAAGAAACTAAAGGAAAACTCTACATTGTAGAGGTGTGGTACCAAGAAACAGATACATTGCAAACATCAGGCCTATGTGGGACTAGAGTCTTTACCAGCTTTTACTAAATACATCAAGAAGTTGGAAATATAACAGGTACACAAAGTAGGCAACAAGAGTTAGGCTACTCTCACACTGGTTTAGTCTCATGCGGGACCTCCGCTATGGGCACCTGTCAGGATACCTTTTTCAGATATCCTAACGGATATAATAGCACATGCCATACATGAAGGGAGGGACCCCCAAAGCCAGTGAATGGCCGCAGCTTCATATGACTAATGAACATGGTGCAATTTCAGAGCAGCACCGGAGCAGCGGCAGCCCTGGAATGGCAATTGCTTTACTTGTAGGTTAAACTTCTTTCCCTATTTTGTACCTTTTGTGTACTTCTATTTGTCTCCTGGTTTTCAGTGACAAGGAATAATCAAAAGCATGCCAAATTCTACCAGATCCTGGGACCTAAATTACCTACTCAGATGAAGGAGGAGAAGAGAATTGAACATAACCCTTCCACGATGGACACCAGTCTCACATTCATGAAAAGTCACACCAAATATGCCATCTACTCTGGAGTCTGTTTGAAAGTGGGGTTAAATGGGTTATCTGATATTAACCTCTGCCTGTCAACCTTTAGCTTTCTGAATCCAGAAGATTCTGTCTCTGCCCTCAGGAACACCCCTAGAATATCTTGGAATACCCCCAGAATACCTGGCAACACTTGTTATGGGCAGGGTTACACAAGCCTCACCATTTTCTATCCCAGTTTGCGGGACACTCCTAGAACAAACAGGGGTCTTGGCAGGTGTGTATTAAGTCTTGTGTGTGCAGGGCAAAAATTATAGTGCAAAAGACCTAGTTCTAACTGCATCACTAAGTAGTACAAGAAATGCATACTCACAGTCTATTGCATTTCAATAGACTGTGAGTATTTAGGCCACGATATATATTTTAAAGGTATTCATAGGGTTTCAGTCAATAAAATAAACCATAATAGCTGGCCTCCACTGTTCTAGTAGGCTTTGGAATACCTTTTTTCAGTTGTATAAGCAAGAGCAATAGACTTTGCTTTTGAATACAGAGGCCATCACAAAAAACCTATATATTATAAGTTATATGTTTCTTCACAATGAAAGTTGATGGGCCACATATGCCAATGTATGTTTGTATACTTGTATAATTTAGAGCCTTTATTGTATATGCAAGTGTATTAAAGTGAGCTCAAAGGAAAGTAAGATCATACCCCAAAGTCATACCCCAGAAAATTCAGTAAAACACATTCGGCCTTATGTATGAAAAACCATAAGACTGTCTTTGTTGCCAATAGCAACCAATCAGAGCTCAACTTTCATTTCATATAGTGCTTAGAAAAAATAAAAGTTGAGCTCTGATTGTTGCTATGGGCAACAAAGACTGTCTTACTGCTAGACAGTTTTCATACATAAGGCCCAGTGACTTTATCAAAAACTATTTGCCCTAAAGACATCAGTGGTTCACTGGAAACAAGGCAACTCCTTCCAAAATAATACATGCAATATCAAATAAGGAGTACAGTAATAAAATAGTTAATAGTAATGTAATAAAAAAGGAAGAATTTGGCTCCTTTAAACTAGCACTTGCATTTGAATAGTGCACACACAAGAAATAAGTAAACAAACCAATGAGTCAATAAAACCAAATGGGCTTAATGTATCGAATGGAACTGTCTTACCATTGACGTCTTCACACCTGTTCATAGCTGTTAGGAAGCAGTTATTGGACCTAAAATGACCCTGATGGGCCCTACAAAAGCCCTGATGAAGGAGTAAAGCACTCACCCCGACAAGGGCGACCCCACCAGAGGAATCTGCCCCTAAACTGATTTCCCTTAAATTTAAAAATATCAAGCTGAAATAAAACATTAAGGTCCAAAATTTTTTGACCCCCAAAATTTAAAATGGGGGGGGGTGGAGGTTAGAAAAAAAAATTCCCCCCAAGGGGAAAGGCCTTTGGCCAAAAAAAAGGTTTTGGAAAGCTTCCATTCAAAAGCAGGAAAAATGGTTTGGAAAAAAAGGGGGTTTTGTAAAATTAGGGCACCAATTTTTTTAAAGGTTATTTTGGGGAACCCAAGTCGTAAAATATTTTTTCAACCTTAGCTTGTAAAAAACCCTTTCCAACTTTTTTTTTTTTGGGGCTTTTTAAGCCAAAAAAAAGAATGCAAGAACCCCTTTGTGATTTACCCACCCAAAATTTATTTGGGATGTCTCTGAGGCTTTTTTTGGATAATTTTTCCCCAAATAGGGAAAATACCCAAAAAAAAAAAAACCCTAGCCCCCCGGCCCCCTTATATATTTTCCCCCAATTCCATTAAAGGTAGTTTTCCCCCTTTACATCAAGGGGGGGGGCCAATTTTTTCCCCCCCTTGCACAAAAGCCCAGAATATCCCCCCCGATTTAGATTTTTAAACCCATAAATATGAATTTTATTTTGAAAAGGGTTTCTAAATAACAAGGGTCACACACGGCCCGCATCCAATCCCTTTTAAAAAACCCCCGGAGTCGATTGAAAGGTTTAAAAAAATTTGGGCCTTAAAAGGTTAAAACCCCGATGAGCCGGGAGGTTGCTAATTTATCAACTGACTTGGCTGAGGCCTAACAACCCCTTAACGTGTTACGACTTTTCCCGCAGTAAAATTTTTGTGTCCCCCCCGTGAAGGAAAAAAGGGGCCCCCCGTAAGTTATACCCCCCAGTAGGTGGGTTTTATAATTTATAAATCCCGTAGGTAGGTGGTATTTATTGTCCCCAGGGTATAAAGGAGTTTGGTCCCCCAGGGTAATGGGGAGGTTATGGATCCCCCAGTGGTATTTAGGCAAGTTTGGATCCCCAGTGGGATATAGGCAGGTTTAGGTCCCCCCGCAGGTATATAGGAGGGTTTTGGCCCCCCGCAGGATATAGGCGGGTTTTGTCCCCACAGGAATAGGGAGGTTTAGGTCCCCAGCAGGTATATAGCCCGGTTTTTGGCCCCAGCGGTATATAGAATTTTTGGCCCCCAGCAGGTATTTTAGGAGTTTGGTCCCCCAAGGTAATTTTTTATAGGCCTCACAGCAATATGGGTAGCTTATAGGCCTCCAGCCTTATGTAGGACTTTAGGCCTCACAACTAGGTGCTTATGGGTCACGCCCAAAGAGGTAGTTTTGCCTACAGCACATTGTAGGTAATTATAGCTCCCCCGCACTATTAATAAAAATTGCCCCCTCCCTTCACATATAAAGTGATAATACCCCCCCCTGCAAAATATAAAGTAGTAATAGCCCCCCTCCCCCGCACATATAAAGTAGTAATGCCCCCTCCCCGACTATAAAAGTAATAATAGCCCCCCCCACGACATATAACAGTAGAAAAAGCCCCTCCCCGCACATATAAAAATAATAACCCCCCTCCCCGCACTATAACAATAGATAACAGCCCCCCCTCACTTAAAATAACATGAAAAAACGCACCCCCCCCCCTGCAATAACAATAATAAAAAGCCCCCTCCTGACATTAAACTAGATAAAAGCCCCCCTCCCTGCACATATAAAAAAGATAAAAGCCCCCCTCCCCCGCACATATAACATAATAAAGACCCTCCCCGACATAAACAATAATAAAAGCCCCCCCCTGCACTATACAGAGATAAAAGCCCCCCCCCGCACTATACAATAGATATTTCCCCCCTCCCTGCACATATAACAATAGATAATAGCATCCCTCCCTGCACATATAACAATAGATAATAGCCCCCAGCATGAATAGCGCGAATTATAAGTAATAACCTGACAGCACTTATCTGACCTCGCTCCCCGCCGCTGTCGCTGTCGCTGCTCCCGGTCTTTTTCTTCAGCTGTGTGACGTCACCAGGCCGCGCGGGCAGCGTGATGATGCGCACACCGCCGCATCCTACCTGCGGCCACAGCGTACTCCGCGGAGCTCTCTGCTCCGCTGAAGCATCTAACTGTATGTGCGTCCGGCGGACGCACATACAGTTAGTCCCGCCACCGCTGCCGTCGCCAAGGTCCTAAGCCGCTAAGCCGATAGCTTAGCGACTGGTAGCGGCTTAGGACCCTAACGATTGGCGGCGGCGGCGGATAGCGGCGGCGCCGGGGACTAGTACATAATACAAAAGTGCGCCGTGCATAGAGAATCCCAATTCATGGTTAAAGATGACGGTCATGTGACGTGCAATGTCACTAGGGGTGTTCACACCTGTAGATTTTGCTCATCCAATAGCAATACTGGGAGCCAAACCAAACCTCCAACATTATAACAGAAGGCAGAGCTGGAAACATTTGTGAGCTGGACAGGTTAATCCAACAGTAACCATGGAACAGAAAATGCTTGTCAGGTATCATAGAACCTAGGTTACCAACACACAGTAAATATCAAAGACCATCGCAGTGACCTATGCATTCCTTTTATGAGTACAGGGAAAAAAAACGATAGATTGCATAGGTTAGACCCCTAAAGAATAACAATAAGGAATAAATTGTCTATTTCAATAGTCATTTAAACTAGAAGGCAAGTATATTATCAATATAACAGATGGAAAGAAACAAGCATAAGAATGAAGTAATAATCCACACCTATAACATGTAGGTAAATGTAAATGAACATTAAAACCAAATACATTTTGATTTTACTTTGTTCAGGAGATTAAGAAGATTTTATCTATTTGTATCTATTTATTCTATCTCTTGGTTGTCGACCGCCTCTTTCTGCTCTTTCTCTTATCGGATTGCTCCGGCTACCCTCTGCCACCATTCTGAGTCACTCCCTGCTGAGACCTAATTCTGGCTTGTTTTGTTAAGTTAATGACAAGTTTTTAACCTTTAGAGCCCTGTAGCTTTGTGCACTACAAATTATACACCTCTTGCACTATATCACTGTAACAGGAAAACCTAGATATAGCAGAACTGATATGCCAATCACTACTATCGACTTACCCACAGCCTAGCCAGAAAGTATGAGTATGAAGCTGACTGTGGCTCCTCTGTGAGATAACCCCTTTAACTGTAGTGTGCAGAAGGACTTGCTCCAACCCTTGCAAATTCTATCACGTATAGCATTCAAATAGTCCTTTTAAATTATGTCACATTTGTATGTTAATAGGGCATTCAGATTTATATTAACATATCCTAATAGTAATGGTTTTAAAGCAATTTCCTAGGCATTCATTTCTCAAGTGTTAGATGGTAAATAGTTAAACTGGCATATATAATTTTGAGGGCTAATAAACCAGATGCTACACTGGAAAGCAGCTTCTTCAATAAGTGTATTTCAAACTTAATTTCAACCAAGGGCATCTCACCTTGCATTGTAATTTATTTCTAAATATACTGCACCAGTTTACGTATATACTTTATAATCAGATCAGCTTTACAGCAATAACAGCTTAATTTCTACAGACAAATTCCTTTATCTTTATTAAAAACACAACAAGAGCATTGAATGAACTAATCACAGCAGAGTTAGCTATTAGAAGCATTTACAAAATCCAGATGGCCTAGCAGCATCATATCATCCAAACTGTACTCTCCTTTAGCACATCAAAAGCAATCTATATATCATACAGGCACTTTGTTTCAGAATTACACAATTTTTTTTCTTCTAACTTTTTTATATCTTTCTCATTTTCCAATGAGTGCCAACATTTGAATAATATTTTTTGGAACACTTTGCAGCTGGGCACACCAGGCACACTACGCTCAAATGAATACAGAGGACAACAATTCTCCACATGAGATAAGTAATGGAAATGATCATATTAAAAAGCTATAGTTAATTGTACAAAATGCAAACACTTTGGGCTGTTATACGTAAGAAATGCTTCTATTGCCAAATAAAAGAGGAAGTTTATTGTATTATTTACCAGTACTAAACCCTTATATAGTGGAGTTCATTAGGATCCTGAAAAAATAGTCTTACGTACAGTATCTTTCTAATTGCTAAGTATGGGAACTAGAGATGGGCGAATTTCTCAAAAATTCGATTCGGTCACTTCGACGAATTTTCCGACAAAATTAGTTTCGTTCCGAATTACTTCGGCACGAATTGCGTTAAAAAGCAGCTATTTCCAGGCTGCACAGAGCCTGCAGGGTGCTGTAGAACGTTGTGCCATGCTTAAATATGCAGAGGGAGCTTGGTTTGGTCTTCATACAATGTTGTGTTTTAGTATGACACGCAGATGACTGCCGCCGCTTTTAGAATCGCTTCACTAAAAAATTTCCCGGGGCATTAAGGGGCAAAACTGCCCAAAAAAAAACTAAAAAGGGGGAAATGTAGCCTATAAAGTCATGCAGCGAAAGGGGGAAAAAAGCAAGCTGAGTTCAGGTGGCAACATTGTGACAGAGTGTGGGAAAGGGACGGGGGCCCGGTACAGAGCATGAGGTCAGCAGTGGCACAAAGACATTCTGGGGGTGGCAAAAAAACCCAGGGAAGCCACAGAGTGGCAAATGATGAGACGGAGGTCGGCGGGGAGCATATGAGGTCAGGGCTGGGACAATGAATTCTGAGGTGGCAAAACAGGAGGAAACCACGAGTGGCAAATGATGAGAGCGGGAGGTCACGGCGGGGCAGTGAGGTAGGCAGGGCCCCCAATGAATTTGGAGGGGGGTAAAAAGGAGGGAAAACCCCGAGTGGCACAATGACTGAGGCGGAGGCACGGGGCAGAAACATAGGGCAGGCAGTGGCACAATGACACAGTGTGGAGGCTGGCAGAGCCACAAAGCGCAGCATGAGGTCAGAAGTGGACAATGACCAGGGGTGGATGTCCCCGGAAACAGCAACGGCAGAAAAGCGCATGGGGTTCATAAAAGTGGCACAATAACAGAGTTTTTGGGGTTGGGTGGCAATACCATTCCCTGGAAAAGAGGGTGGTAGGCAGTGGGGGAAATTTGGAGCAGTTTGTGGGCATAAGGCGGGTGGCGGCATCAGAATAGGGGCTGAGGCAGGTAGTTTGAACCCAGACAAAGAAAGGGGCATTGGTGTGTGGAAATCCTGGCCGTCCCCCCTGATTCTTTTTCCCCAAAGGTCGTGTTCCACTTTTCCCCGTGGCAAGGGGTTTTCCCCCTTGGGGGAAACGAGGGCCCCCCCGCCGCCTAAAAAAACCCGCTCTGAGCCAAAACACGGCCGGGAAAGGACAGTTTCCCCACTGCAAACTGGGCAATTTTGCGGCCACCCCTTTCCTTTTTTGGCTCCCCAGTAGCCCAAGCGGATCTTTAACTGAGGTGGCAGATCCCTGTCCAAGTGGGCCCAACAACCTTTTGGGGTTCGGGGGGACTGCTCCGGCCGCGGGCGGGCTGTGGCGATCCCTCCTAAACAAGGGGGGGGTAAAGGGAAAAGCTGTTTCCCCCATCATGACTCCAGATTTTGGTTAAAACTGATGGGGGCGGGTTTTTCTGTTTCCTTTACCCCCCCCCTTTCCCCAGAAACCGCGGCAGTATTTACGGGGAGCGCTGAGGAAACCCCCGGTAAAAACCTTTGTCAGAGGAGGGACGATCCCGCACTTTGGCAGCGGCCAACTGATTACAGAGTATTTCCCATATTTTTTTGGATTTTGTCTTCCCTCTCAAAAAGTGGGAAAAAGGCCCCCTTTTTTTGGCCCGGGAAAGGAAAGGGCCAAATAGGGTGGGGGAGCCGAAGTCATCCCTCTTCCAGAGTGACTATTCGGCTTTCACAAGCCAGGAAAATAACATGCTGGGGGCCCCAACTGCACAAGTGACCCGGGGGGCTCCCTGCCCCCTTTTTCCCTGTAAAATCCCACGGTGTTTGGGGGGTCATCTGCCTCATCTTCCTCATCTCCATCCACCTCCTCCCAGCTGCTCCTGCACTCCCCCTCTTTGTCACCTGGGTGGGAAAACCCATCTTTTTCCCCAGACAATGTTTCTGCTCCAAGGGTTCCCCCCTCCTCCACCATTTCAGCCCCCCCGGGACTCATGGGCCCAACGAGTTTAAGTCGCCCGTCCCAGCCCCCTTTCCCCCCAGACAGTTTTTTTTCAAAACGTTCCAGGACTGAACCCAGGGGAAATGGGGGGGGTTATTCATTGGTAGCCCCTGGCGACTGACAAATAACGTCGCCCCCCTCGAATGGCCTCAACAAAGGGCGGGTGTCAGCATAGCTCCATTTGGCTGACATCAAAGTTCCCACAGGGGATCCCTTCTGTCCCCCTGGTCATAAAAAAATCGTTAATGGCCTTTCTCTTTTTCTACGCCCCGGTTCCAAAAAAGGGGCGGGCGGGAACCCCAGCGGGTGGAAACATCGCTTATCGAGTGGGGGGGGGAAAGGGCCGTTCTCCCGCTGCAACTCGGGGGGGTTTTCCCTGGCTTTTTTAACGAAGGGAATAAAGTGCTTTCCCAAAAGATTCCTGGCCATTTTTCAGAATTTTCTGAGATGGGTGGAAGACTTCGGGAAAACCTTTTTTTCCCAAAACCCAGATTAACAGGGTGCGCCATGCAGGGGGCAGGGAAACCATCCCCCTCGGTGCGGACCCATTTTTCCCCCCCATTGCCGTCACCGGGTTTCCCTTTTTTGCATTTGGGCGCGGAGAAAGCCACAAAACAAATTTTTTTGCTGCATGCCCGGGGAGCTTTTCCCCCCCCTGTGTGATTTCGTTCCCCGAGGCAAGCCAGGTGTAAAAATGCATAAAATCTAATACAAAATCAGTGGCACAAAAAAAAAATTTTAAAAAAAAAAAAACCTAAAGGTTATAGGAAAAATTGGAAATGCATTACTGCTAAAAAAAAATGAAAAACCGGGACTCTTAGTTTACAGTTTTTGATCGAAGTTTGTATTAAGCTCACCCCCCCATAACCGTCGGGGGGTTTCCCCAGAGCAGGTGAGCCCCTCACTGAACATTTTACCTCACTAGGATTTCAATTCGGGACTGCAACTTCTAAGGGAGTGGTGGGGAAATTGAAAATTGGATTACCCTTCAGGGTTTTAAAAGAGGCAGTTTAGGGGCAGCAACCCAAAAGAGATTGCCATTTCCAAATAGATTTAAAAAACGTAATAAGGCTGTGCACAAAAAAAAATATTTTTTAAAAAAACGTAAGCATAGGTGCACACTAAAAAGGGCAATAGCAACATCTAATACAAATACATGGACACTAAAAACTAAGAAAAAACCTAAAAGGTATTAGGAAAATTAGGAAATGCATTACGCTAAGGAAAATATAAAAAAACCTGGGACTTTAGTTTACATTTTTTTGATAAAAGTTTGGTATTAAGCTCACCTCCCAAAACGCTGGGGTTCCCAGAGAGGGAGTCCCTAAAACTGAACATGTTCCCTCACAAGAGTCAATTCAGATTTGCAACTTCTAAAGGGAGTGGTAGGAATTTGCAATTGGTTTTCCCTGGGGGTTTAAAAGAGGCAGCTAAACCCGAAAGCCAATGAGATTCCCAAATTTCCAAATAACTAAAAAACCGAAATTTAAGGCTGTGCAAATCTAAAATATATTTTGAAAAACGAAAAGCATAAGGTGCACACTGAAAAGGCAATAGCATACATCAAATACAAATATCTTGGCACACTCCCCAAAAATTTAAGAAAAAACCTCAAGGTAAATAGGAATTTTGGGAAAAAGCATTACGGCAAGGAAAATATGAAAAACCTGGGACTCTTATTTTACGTATTTGATCAAAGTTTGGTTTTAAGCCACCCCCCCCAAAAAAGTAAAGGGGGTTTCCCAGAGCGGGTGGTCCCTCACGAACATGTTACCTCACGGGAGTCAATTAAGACTCCCAACTTCTCGGGGAGTGTAGGAACTTAAATTTTTTTATCCCCCATTTTTTTAAAAAAGGGGGCAGTAGTGCACCCTGAGAAACCGCCTTATTACGTTTTTTTGGCCCTTTTTTGAAAAAAGGGCAATCTCTTTGGGCTTGCCCCACTCAGCTGCCCCCTTTTAAAACCAGTGGGGATAATCCAAAAAAAAGTTCCACCACTCCCTGAAAATTTGCGTCTAAAAAGATCCTAGTGAGGTAAAAAGGTCAGTGTAGGGACTCACCTGCCCCGGGGAAACCCCTTGGGACGTTTTGGGGGAGTGAGCTTAATACAATTTTTGATCAAATACTGTAAACAAAGAGTCCCAGTTTTTTCTTATTTTCCTTAATTTAATGTTTTTCCAATATTCCAAATTTTACCTTGGGGGTTTTTTACTTATTTTTTTAGTGTGCCATGATTTTTTGTATTAGATGTTTTGCTTTTGCCTTTTAAAGGTGCCCCCAATGCTTACTTTTTAAAAAATATATTTTAGATTGCACACCCTTATTACGTTTTGTAGTCTTTTTTGAGAAAGGGAAATCTCATTGGCTTCCCTGCACTCCAGCTCCCCTTTTTTAAAACCCAAAGGGGGCAGATAACCCAAATTTGGGAAATTTTCCTACCACCCCCTTTAGAAGTTGCAGCTAAATTTGACCCTTTAGTGAGGTAACAGGGTTCAGGGTAGGGACTCACCTGTTTCGGGAAACCCCTTGACTTTTGGGAGGGGGAGTTAAAATTCAATCTTTGATCAAATACTGAAAACTAAGAGTCCCGGTTTTTCATTTTTTTCCTTAGCAGTAAGGGGCATTTCCAATTTTTCCTTTTTTATCCCCTTGAGGTTTTACTTAGTTTTTAGTGGCCAATTGAATTTGGGTTTTTAGATTTTTCTATTCCCTTTTCAGGTGCACCTTTTGCTTACGTTTTTAAAAAATATTTTTTAGTGGGGGCCACACCCTTATTACGTTTTGTAGGTTAAAAGGGCGTGACACCACTGGCCCAAACATGTGGTATGATGGGGGCGGGGTACTTGTGGGGGCTGGGGATGGTGGTGGTGGTGGAGGGGGAGGGGGGCCCGGAAAATTGTCGCAGGTCAGCATTTTGACAACGGGAGGAAAAAGGGCGGCACCCCCCTTCCGTCCAAGTTGTTGGCGGGGCCGGGGCTGGAAGCACATTCCCCCCAGTGGGCCGAAAAGGGACATTTTACGGGCCCCGGGACCATAGTTAAAGCTCCAAAAACACCCCGGCTGCCGGCACCTTGGAACAAACCGATAAGCTCAAGGACGACCCACCTTCGGGTTTTTAATATTTATGAAGTGCTGGTACTGCCTTTTTTGGAAAAGAAATTACGGCTGGAATTTCCCATCTGGGCTGGGCAAAAGCCATTAGTTCCCCTGAAGGGTTTTCAGAGTCCACCATTTGGAAAGGGAGGGACTGCAGTACCAACAACTTGGACAGGAGCATGGTCAGCTGCTGCACCTTAGGATGGTTGGACGCATACTGTTGTCTCTTTGCAATCGCCTCGCTGAACGACTGCTGGCGCCATGAGTAGCGAGGAGCAGGAGCATCTGGACCGGGAGATGATGTCAAAGAGAAACAGCTCCCTTCTCCCAGAGGTGGTGGAGCCTTGACTGGCTGCAATGGAAATGTGTGCCACTGGGCGCTGCTGCTGCTGCTGCTGGTGCTGCAGCGTCATGATGGACCACCACCTCTGCCCCACGTTTCTCCCAGGCCACCGGATGGTGACGCTGCATGTGTTGACGCAGGGCCGGGGTGCTACGTTAGCTCCCTGGCCACGCTTCACTTTCTGCCCACAAATTCTACATATACCCATATTCGGCTCCTCCGGTGTCTTAGCAAAGAACTGCCACACCGCCGAGTATCGGATTTTACTGCCAACGCTCCGCACTGAGTGACTACTGCCGCCGCTGCCTCGCTGAGCCCCTGTGCTGCTACTTTCTTGGACCTGCGAAGCGGGTTTTTTACCCCGTGGCCGCTTGGCTCCCGACCTCACACTGCTGCTATCCTGCTGACTCACAGCCACACGACCCACTTGCTGGCTGCGCTGCTGCCTGACGCGCAAGCTGACGCCCTCTTCTCCTGACGATGATGAAGCCCTTGCCTCACCCGGCTCCCAAGTGCGGTCGGCTACATCATCATCTATTTGTGTTTCATCGTCACTGCTGTCCTCATCACCGGTCTTGGTATGCAGAGGCTGACCTCTCACAACATGACCTCCCATGCCACTCTCCACATCTATACTTTGCCGCCTACTGCAAGAAGCAGGCGATATTGGCCCCATTTCTTCGCTGCCAAGTAGCTGCTGACTGCCCTCCTCAAATTGTTTATCCTCGCTATATAGTGGCGCTGAGCCCAGACCACATAGTAGATCTCTGGCTGAGGGAACCGGATGGGACAGAGGCGGGCTGAGGACAGGTGAGGGCCGCTGACCCGCTCCTGGGCCATGCCAACTAATGGTTGTGTCTGAGGTTCCCACCGACTCTTGGCTGGGGTTGTCAGATGTCATCTGGGAGGAAGAGGATGACCTAGTCAACCAATCAAGAACCCTTGGGTTGCTGAACAACACACGGCCGCTAGATGACAGTGGCAGTTGTGGCCTCACCGAGTGACCCCTGCTGCGACGTCCCCTTGCTGTGCTGTGACCTGGGCCTGTTCCAGGAATGTTTGTGCCACTGCCACTCACAGGTGCAGAGCCTGCCACCTCTCTGTCTGACATACTGTTTGTTCTAAAATGTACAGACACTGTTTGATGATGATATCTGTATATGATAAATATACACCCTGTTTTTGACTCCAAATGAACCCAGTAACAAGCTTGGGTAACCCTTGGATATAAATTGCGCTCCACAAATGGCCAGGAAAAATTTACTTGTATGTGTCGTTTAAAAACACTGTGTGTTTTAATAAATGTAAAAGCACAAACAGGCTTAATTAACCTTCGGACATGAATTAGGCTACAGGAAAAATGTATATATTTTGGCGTTGAAAAAGACGGTTTATTTTTGTCAGCACACCAGCAAAACAATGCTTAATAAACCCCTGGATGTAAATTACGCCAAAGAATTGAGCCCCACAAACTAGAAGCTTTGTAGCGTGTTACAATTGCGTGTTTTCTACGCCACACAACAAGAGATACAGTTGTAATTAACCTTTGCTTGTGAATTAGGCTACAGGAAAAATTTATATATTTTGGCGTTGAAAAAGAAGGTTTCTTGGGGTCAGCACACCAGCAAAACAACGCTTAATTAACCCCTGGATGTAAATTGCGCCAAAGAATTGAGCCCCACAAAATAGTAGCTTTGTAGCGTGTTACAATTGCGTGTTTTCTACGCCACACAACAAGAGATACAGTTGTAATTAACCTTTGCTTGTGAATTAGGCTGCAGGAAAAATTTATATATTTTAGCGTTGAAAAAGACGGTTTCTTGGGGTCAGCACACCAGCAAAACAACGCTTAATTAACCCCTGGATGTAAATTGCGCCAAAGAATTGAGCCCCACAAAATAGTAGCTTTGTAGCGTGTTACAATTGCGTGTTTTCTACGCCACACAACAAGAGATACAGTTGTAATTAGCCTGTGCTTGTGAATTATGCTACAGGAAAAATGTATATATTTTGTCTTTGAAAAAGACGGTTTCTTGGGGTCAGCACACCAGCAAAACAACGCTTAATTAACCCCTGGATGTAAATTGCGCAATAGAATTGAGCAGTCAAAAATGAAGTGGTATTTGTATTGTAAAAACGCTGTTTCTTTAAATGAATACAACAGGAACTGGCTTAGATCCCACTTGGATATTGAATGTATATGCAGCTGCAGTGGACGCACACTGGATTTCAGATCCAATACCCCAAAAAATTAGAAATAGAACATTAAGAGAACAGTCTCTGAGACAAGCTGAGACACCCCACAGAAATCGCTGTATAAAAATCAATTCTTCAGTAAGAGCTATCAGCCGCGGCAGCACCTTCCCTGATGAGCACAGTGAGAGGAGTGTGAGCTCCCGGCGTCGCGCCCGGACTTATATAGTGCGGTGATGTCACAGAATCCCGCCGATCTCTGATTGGCTTCACCTCTTCACATGTCATACAGGCTATGCCCTTCTTCCTCCCAGAGTGCTTTGCCCCATGTAGCGCCATGTGCTCGCAGCCATTTTATCAATCAAAAGCACACTTCGTTCACCCGAAGTACCCCAAAGTTCGACTTCGTTCCGAACCGAAGTTTTCCTGAAATTCTAAACGAATTCCACTTCGTTAGAATCGATTCGCCCATCTCTAATGGGAACTAATGCAAATAAGTCTGTTAGTGATACCAGTGATGCCAGTTTATGATTTGAAAATCAAGGTTAAAAAGTGAATGTAAAATACTGTTGCCGTTAACCATGCCATCACAATGTACATCCAAGCTTTAATTCACATCACAACAAGTAAAGGCTATATCAAAGTCTAATATACTTTAACAGGGTTTGCTCAACAAGACAATTTGCAGATATGAGCGGGGAAGTTGTAGCCACCGATTATAAACTAAGGAATAACCATGTATTGCAATGCTGGCCTAAGTCCATCAGAGAAAGAGCGGCTCTTTGCTAGTGGCTCTCTGCTCAAGCTGGTAGAGGAGTGTCCAAGGCATGGTAACCGGTATTGCTAATATGGACTCTTTTAAACCATATTTGTTATTTGTTTGAGGAGGTGAACATGGACAAAATAAAATTCATCAAACATCCCATTTTATGCACAGTTGCAAAAAGAGTTGAATACAAATGGTGAAGTAAATAAACAAAGTCACTGCCAAATTAAATATCAACCCTACCTCTAAAATATACCTTTTATTAAAAACTTATTAAAAATTATTAATATACACTATTGAGTGAGTTATACTGCAATCCACATATCAAGACTAGAAAAACCTGTAGGGACAAAGTGGCCAATTATCTTGTGCAATTATGGTACACAGTCTACAGAGACATAAATATGCAAACCACCATCTTTTTCCTACTGTCTTCACTAGTTGGCCCTTGGGAAAGCGGAGTATTCGCCCCAACAAGGAGGGCCCCACCTCTGGTGGCTCACCTTATTACACCCTGATATTGTCCCTATTCCCTTACTCAGGTTCTATTTCTAGTCAACATCAGCCAATAAATATAATCACAAATATCCAGTGTATCATATACATATACTAGCTTCGGTACCCAGTGGCAATATGCAGATACAAATACTTATATATACTTTAGGCATATACAACCTATTCCAATGTACCAATACTAGTTTCATGCCCACTTATATTTTAAACATATACAACCTGTTCCAATGTACCAATGATAGTTTCATGTCCACTTATACTTTAAACATATACGACCTATTCCAATGTTCTGATACTAGTTTCATGCCCACTTATACATTAAACATATACGACCTGTTCCAATGTACCAATGCTAGTTTCATGCTTGACGCGTTTCCCCCTCCAGATGCATCAAATGAGGGTTCATCAGGGGACAAGGAAGAAATCCACTGATACTGGACAAAAAAGTTCTGCAGATAAACACTCAGATAATTTAGGGCAGATATAGACCTCCCAACTAGTCTCTACTACTGCCTGTTATCTCCTCAGATTCCCAATGGGAATTTGTGGGCGGGATAGACCACCCATACTTACCCACAGTATTCGGAGTCCTTGATTTGTAACTACGCCTGCTCCAATGTTTGTGCTAGACGTTGCCATAGTGTCCATTCCTTCAAACTGCTCAGGCGCAAGATCCCGACACTTACCATGAAGTCTTGCGATTAATACTCGTATACACACATGTGCTTTGGACATCGGGACGCTCTGTTACACTCCGTATTACTAGAGAGATTCTTAGGGCGACATGTATGAAGGAAGTGAATAGTCGAGTCTCATTTTCAGTGTATAATGCGCCTGATGTATGAAAGTTATTTTTGTGTGTTCATAAATGGTGTGTAAAGTTCGACGCGCCTCGCCTATGTGTTAGGCGCATTACGGAACTTAGGCGCATAAGTTATGTATTAAGGTTATAGACAGGCTGGAAATAAGATAAGTCATTAGAATAGCATGTCAGTGAATAGAAACTATGGTACTGATCCTGCTTGGAGGACCACAGGTCCCAGCAAGACCTGTGGGGTGCTGGCTCTTGCTGTATGCAGAATAAAGGGTGAAAGCAGCAAAAATAAATTGAAAATTTATTGTAGTAAACATTTTAAATATAAAAATCTGAACAACATAATCAATGGGTTTTTTAATGTAAAATTTGTTTTAGATTCTATTAATTTTAAATACATTTTAAAGGAAATATTTTTATATTTTTGGGATATTGTATACTTTATATTAATTTATATGATCATAATTTAATTTTATACAGTTTGATAATTATAATAAATCACTTTTTATGATTGTACTGGTGCAAGTTGAGAAATATTGGAAATTTTTGCTCTAGCAGCAAATCCAGCTCCACTTCAACTCCTCAGGCTCAGGCAGACCACATTGAGATAGATCTGCCTGTTGGAGCAGTAATACACCTAGTTTTGCCGAAGCACATTCATATAAGTGTCTAATATTATGTGTGGTGTGACATGCCTCCAGAACGCCCCCAGAACGCCCCCAGAATTCCCCTTCATGTTAGGCGCATTAGAAAGTGTCGAGTCTTACGAACGATGCGCCTAACAAATACGTTAGGTGCATTAGACATTGTAGCCGACTCAGTTAGGTGCACTGTATGCCAGAAGAAGGGTGAAAAACTCTTTCATACATGTCGCCCTTAGTGTGCATCCTGTTAGTGCCACAGTTCTACCTAATTTTGCAATGTGCTGTCTATCAATACACGTACAAAGATAGCACATTTATAGTCAACCAATAAGACCTGGGTGCCACAAAGTGTGACAGGCACTAGTATCGTCCTCATTTTGCCACAATATCCATATATGCTGCTTTGATACTAAGTTCACTATCCAGCCAACACTACTATATCTAAAGTGCACAGAGACAACCATTGAAAATACAAATACATCATAAAAATCTATATCCATGATAATATGTCAATGGCCAAATACTAAAGCTCTAATGTTCTCATTGTCGGATATAAGGACAATTACATTGTCCTCATTATTACAGCCGGAGGGTTTAAATGAAATATTGTACTTCGGTTGTTTTATCTGAATATCATCCGTGACCAGGCATTCTCACTTGTATGTCATTATAACGGATGGGTATATTTAGGCATAATAGCCAATGGATCCATAATGATCATTAGCATTATAACATTAATATTGTTATCAGCTTTCTGTATATTTTAGGCTTCTTAAACTTGTCCCTATATCCTACAATGAAAACATTAGAGCTTTAGTATAGCAAATGGCAACCTGTGTTTGCTGTTCATTAGATGACAATGCATAAAAACACTCCCTCACTGTCATTCTAACATTGTGTTATGTAGTCAGCCATCATCTAGCCTTTAGGCTTTGATTAAATGTCTTTAATAGCAGCTCCTAGCATGATAAAGCTTAAAGGGGTTTTCTCGCCATTCTGTTTCACTGAATCACAGGCTGTTTTTCATCCTCTGTCTTGCCAGGCTGTGGATAGTTCTATAGTAGTGATTAGGAGATAAAGCTCCTCTATAACTAGACATTATAAAAAAGTAAATGCATGAAATTTAATATATGTAAACAAAGCTACACTTTCTGTGAGGAGTGAAAACAATTGCTTATCTGTAAACAAAAGCTTATATTGTTAGAGATAATGAGACTTCTCTAGAGTCAGCTCCATCCATGCTGAGGTCACTTTCTGTTCTCTGTCTAATCAGGAAGGAAGATTATGGTAGTAACCAGAGAAACCTGTGTGCATTCAGAGCAGATAAAATCTCTCTTATCACATGACCAAGGTAAAATCAAAAGAGCAATGCATTTCGAAAAAGTCTTTAATTACCTGTCTCTACATGTTGAAAGCTAATCTTTGTGGTGAGAAAGCCCCTTTAAGGCTGGCACCCCATGGTGCAGAAGCCATGTGTAGACAAAGCTGAGCCTGCCAATGGTCATACAAGATTGCTGGAGAAAGAGTGATGTCTCTAGCAATCTGGGATGACTATTGGCAGCTACTGCTTTGTCCGTACATGACTTCTGCACTATGGGACCTTGGTCTAACTTTCTTTTCTGCTTATCTACTAGAGTCAAATATGCTGCTGGAATTATAAAGAGCATATAAAAGACAAAATACAAAAATAAACCATCACACAGTCAGAGAAATTCTGTGTCAAGTTTTTAAGTCATAAATATTAATTTGAAGTCTTAAACAAAAATGTGCTATAAATTAAATTCTTCAGGGTGAGAGTTAAAAAAGATATGAAGTTTAAGGGGACATCTGGTGACCTAAATAAATTTGTTATTCTGTTCACACAGTACATAGGTAATACCAGTATGCAGGTCTAATATAAAGACTAGGATTTTCTTGCATATGCTGTTGTCTGAAAATACTTGAAAGTTGCTTTATTTTAGTATAATTTAAAGATTTATGCACAAAATCCAGTTGATTCTTTTTAAGGAAAAGCCAGGGATCTGTGTACAAAGTAAGCACAGCTAACTCTCTACTTTTATCAATGTGGCAGTGTTATGAGCGCCAGTTGCGCAGAGTCAGTCAAAAAGATAAGGATTCTATGGATACTAAGTTAAGCTTATCTGCTAATCTAGAGTTATATGTGTAAATTTCCTTATACCCTCTGGGCAATAGCTATCTCTACTAAGATAACACAGTTACAAAGGCACTTACTGAAATTCAGAAATATAAATTCTGACAATCTTACAGATAAATACTAAAGTTTTATATCTCCACACATCCTAACCACAATTTTGTATCAGGTCTAATAGAATAGCAAATATGTGAAAGTTTAGTGTAAAATGATGATCTGGATAATTGTCCTCATTAAAATAATGATGTTGGACTTATAAAATTTGCACATACTAATTATTTCCACATTGTACAAATAGAAGAAATTATTCATGTAGTATACCCTGGCCAATAAAAGAAATCTACATGTGGAGTACTGTGGAGTGTAGAAATCAATTTAAAGGCTATTAATTTTTTTTTACAGGCAGTCAAAAAGTTTCCAGGCCGGCATATGCTACTAGATTGCTAAAAATTGAGGCTGAGAAATAAATTGGGTTCATTAATGGGGTTCATTGGGATTTACATTGTGAAATAGTTTCAGCAATGAAATAGAATTATAGGACAGACATTTTTATACAGGAATTCTAATTGTATTCATATATAAAGGATTATTAAAATTAATATGTTAAAGGAGATGTACATAATTAGAAAAACATAGCTGATCTCTTCCAAAAGGAATACCATTGTCCATGATCACACTTGCCACAAATCACAGGTAGTCCGATACCTGGGGCAGCACCTTGCAGGAGAGAGTACCACCAGACTTTTTTTTTCTAAACACCTATCTGCCTGTTGCTGGATTGTCGTAGAAATTGGGTATTTATTGTTGGAAGGTGTTTTGGAGACATGGTAGCACATATCAGAATTCTGTGGTTAACTGTGGTAGAGGGAAGCAGACAAGGCTTCTCTATCTCATCTGGAGTACCAACTGAACACAAAGCTTGTGCACTTGCAGCCGCTGCCACTTCTGTATAGTCATAATAAGGCCCATTGCAGAGTCTGTTCCTTTCTCCATAGTAAACTTTATGGACCCAAACTGACAGCACAGTATACAGGGAGACTCCTGCTACCAAGTAACGGCAGATCTGAAAGCTGGCATGCAGATTCAGCAGCACTGTGAGTTATTCTGGGTGGGTAATGTATATTCTTGTGGAGATGCTGGCTGCCTTTCTACAGGACCCCTGTTAGTTATTTCATCCAATGCTCTTCTTCTATCCATACTGCTTTCCATTCCCTCTACCCTATCCCACCCGCCCAAACAGTCCTGCCACCTGAGAGCATCCTTCTGCCTACAGTCTTTATCTTGCCCTTCCAAAAAAACCTGCCTTGTTGTAATGGACCGGAGAAGGGGGCAGCGGAGAGGACGAGAGGAGTCATAGTTATAACTCATCTTGCACACTCAGGGTTGTCAAGGTAGCTTAAACTCTATTCATACCTCTCATGCCCCGTTCCAGGACCAAAACAGTCAAAAGGGTCTGAGACCTATAGTGTGGAGTAGATGGCAGTACTCTTACCCCCAAGGGTGCCCTCCATGCTGGTGGTGGTCCTCTCCTGCTGTCTTGGTGTTAAGGTGTTTTAGGGAGGTGTCCATGACATTGTGCAGGAAGCAGGAGGCAGACAAAGGGTTAATGCTTGTAAACAACCATAGACTGGTCCCTTTTATTTACTGGCAAAATGTTGTACACAGAATTGCTTTCTTTCAGTTGAACACAGTCCTTCCTCAACTTATGTTGCAGCTAGCAGCCAGTAGAGTTCCCTTTTAAGTAGTTTATCTGTCATGGGGGGCTGGCGCGGGTGCTATCGCCCCCCGCGGCTGCCCCCCTACCCGCAGGGGGTCCGGCGCAGGTGCCGCAGCTCCTCGCGACCACCCCCTGCTGCCCGATACCTGGCGCCGGCTAACTTACCCGTCCACGCTCCTGAGCACGCTGATCCTGCCTGTCCCGGCCGCCGCGCGCGTACCCGCTGCTTAGGGCTGCGTGCGACGGCTGGTCTGGATTTAAAGGGCCAGTGGTCCGGTAATTAGTCTATTGCCGGCCGCTGGTCCTATATAAGGAATACGCCCCCAGCACTCTCTGCCAGATTGTTGGTGAGCGTACCTTGTCTTGAGAAGTGTTGGAAGTCCTGTCTGATTATCCGTGTAACAGTCCGTTCCGCTACGTTTCCTGACCTTGCCTGTTTGCCGCCTGCCCTGACCGTCTGCCCGTCTCTGACCACGAACCTCTGCCGCCTGTCCTGACCTCCTGCCTGTCCCCGACTTCTGGATTACGTCTCTGTACCACGCATTACCCCGGCCGCCATCGCAAGCAAGTCACGTCAGGGGTAGCGACCAGGTAGCCTCACACCGCAGCAAGTCCATACCGCTTTGCGGCGGGCTCTGGTGAATACCAGGGGCTACTCAGACTCCGCTCCCTGCCGTGGCTTAACTATCATCGCTTGCAGTGGTCCAGCGAATCCACCAAACCCTTACATTATCACTTAGTCGGATGCAGTTTTGGTACTGCAAGGAGTATTCCACCCCAGGAAAACTTACATCCTGTAGCAATTTCTCGCTTTGACTACAAGGGGAATAATGGAGCAACCCCAAGAGATTAAATGTTGATGGGCCAAGTCAGAGGCAACAATTTGGACACTATCCATCCCTTTTTCGGATACAGCCTTGGTACTGCAAGGAGTCTTCCAACAAACCCAGGAGAACTGACATCCTGTAAGGGCCTGTTTACACGGCAGAGGACAAATACCGGTCGGTTCATCCGACCGGTATATGTCTGGTTTGTGTGCCGCCCCCACAGCCGCGGGGTGGACGGCTTTTCTCCGCTATGAACGGAGAAAAGCCCTCCGCCTTCCCATTCACATGTTCATATTCTGTCCAAAAACCAGATGGAAGAATGAACATGCCCAATGTTTTTTAGGCAGGCGGCGGGTTATAAAACCGCCGGGTGGAAAACCCATGCAGTGGGGACTGCTGTACAGGTTTTCCATAGAAGCCCGGTGTATTCGTTTGCGGCGGGTTTTTCAGACGGTCTGCAAAACCACAAACCGTCTGAAAAACAGGCCGCAAACACGTGCTGTGGGTACATGGCCTAATACTTCTCAATATAGATGAACCAGGCCAGAGGCAATATTCTCGACACAATCTGTTTAAAATGCCAGGCGTGGGACTCACTTTTACCCTGCAGCTCATGTACACACTCCAGTGTACGTTTCCAAGAGATCCTCCATGCTCAACTTGGCAGCAACTCTCTCCACAAAGATCTTTAGTCTCTGTGCAGGAATCGATGACCAGTAAATTGGCTGTTGGCCTTACCAGCTGCAATCTGGCAGCATCCCAGGCTTCAAAGTGTTAAAGGAGTTTTGCCAGGACATGCCTTATCTGCTAAGAAGCAAATGTAAACAAGCCATGCTAGCTGAGAGATAGAGAGACACAGTCAGTGCACAGAGCCTGCATTATGGTTCGTGTGAAATATTCACTCAAATAATCAAACTACAACTAGTGGATTCTGTATACAAAAGACAACACCTTTTCTCCACAGCAGCTTGAAAGCTCCTTCATGTTCTCTGTCATCAGATAAAGCAGGGATCTACCCAGATAATCACACTACAACTAGTGGATTCTGTATACAAAAGACAATATATTTCTACTCGGTGCCTTGAAAGCTTCTTCAGCTCCCTTACATCAGAAGAAGTGTTCTCTGCGCAAGACCAGCCAGCAGCTCTTGTCAGGTAGTATCTAATAGAAGCTTTTAAGTAACCTAGGGCAGGTAAGGCAGCCTGTAGCTCTCTCAGACTGCAATTTTTGTAATCACATATATTTAGAAAAGTGATTAAATACCCATTTTGGAGGATCCCACGTCAACATTACATCGTGGCAAAACCCCTTTAAGGCCTTCCCTTTATCTTCTCGTGTGGTCTGATAAAAGTTTAGACCACAGGTCTAATCACGCACTGAACTAACTTAAGAACCTTTATCACTTAATCTAAGGCCTGTATATACGCTTTTTGGGGTACTTACTCCTACCTACCGCTCCCAACTAGGGTACCATGACAATTTCTCTTTACCCCTCTCCTCTGGCTGCATAGCTGTTACATTTACAGAAAGCAGTAGTATCATCATGCCTTAGCAAATATCAAGCTTTCACATAGTGCAATTAAATGTCATCACTACTGATGAGCGATTGCGTCAACTATCATCATCAGATCGATAGTCGATATCGTCAATTATCATGCCGATATCCGATAATAGATAATTGCCGATGACCATTAAAGTCTATGGGAGAGGAACAACACCTTCATTCTTACACCCAAACAGGGCTGGAGAAGCTGGAATTAACATCCATAACAGTAAAATGGATACGTGCTACATCTTAGGCAACACAATTAGGCAACAAGAGTCACAGAAAAAAACTTACAGACTATTCACTATCCCTGTCTTGTACCACAGCATGACCCTTAAATCTGCATGACCCACAAATTGAAAAGTGCCAGAGGGCAGTATCATTTGAACCATCATTTTACTTAAACTGGACATTGACTATCCCTATCCTGGAACGCAGTATGGCCATTAAACCTGTCTGATCCAAAGATTAAAAAGTGCTGGGAAAAGGAGTCTTTGAATAACCATTTTAGTTGAACTGGACATTGACTATACCTGTCCTGGGCCACAGCATGAGCCCCAAACCTGCATGACCCCCAGATTTAAAAAGTGCCGGAAAAAGGAGTCTTTCAACCACCATTTTAGTTGAACTGGACATTGACTATACCTGTCCTGGGTCATAGCATGACCCCAAAACTCGCATGACCCATGCTGGCGATGCTGATGACGACATTTGTGGCCGTGACTGGGAGAACAAGGAGGTAAGACTGCTGGATGCAGGTTGCATTAACCACTGAAGAACAGATTGGCGACGCTGTTCGTTACTGAGATTCACAGGGCTCTGACCCAGCGATGACAGGCCTGACGGACCTGCAACCGACGATCCGCTGGCATGTGTGTTGTCGCCAGCACTACAAGGAGCACCTTCTCTCGTACCTTTACCTCCATGTCCTACACCCCTCTTTGCTCGCTTACCACCTGCATTTTGCTCCATGTTCAGAAAGATAAAAATTTAAGAAGGTATGGAAGAGTTTTTGACAGTCTCTTATTGAAAGACGGCAAATCACAGCTATTCTTAAATCTCTCTAATTTCCTACAGCCAACTAGGATTAGAAACTGAACTGTTTCTAGCGAATACCTGTGAAATGCGGTCTGGTGGAAGAACCGTAAGACAAAATCAACAGTGTTCTTCCTTCAGTCCCAGGGATTTACAACTGCCCAGTAGGACTAGGAATTGATAGTTTTCAACAAACTATCATACAAGTGCGCTATCTGCGCCAAACTGAGATTCACTGAGCGCAATAAAACTATTCAGAAGTTACACGGATGAGAAATTGCATTTTTTGCAGCAATGACAAACGAGAACAGTCGCTAGAAAATTTTTCAATCAGAATTGTCGTACAACGTGGCTATTTGAAAAAAACTAGGGCTGCACCACGTGCAATACAGCTATTTAAAAGTTATACGGATAAGAAAAGGTGGGTTTTGCACCAATGAAATACAACAGCAGTTACCACAAAATTTCTGTATTCAAATTTAAGTACAAGGTTGCTCTTTGAACAAAACTGGGCCGCACCAAAGTGAAATACAGCTATTTAAATGTTATACGGATAATAAAAGGTGGGTTTTGCACCAATGAAATACAACAGCAGTTACCACAAAATTTCTGTATTCAAATTTAAGTACAAGGTGGGTCTTTGATCAAAACTGGGCTGCGCCAACTTGAAAAACACCTGTTTAAAATTTATATGGATAATAAAAGGTGGGTTTTGCACCTATGAAATACACCTGCAATTAATAGCAAATTTCTGTATCCTAATATAAGTACAAGGTGGGTCTTTGAACAAAACTGGGCTGCACCAAAGTGAAAAACACCTATTTAAAATGTATACGGATAATAAAAGGTGGGTTTTGCACCTATGAAATACACCTGCAATTACTAGCAAATTTCTGTATCCTAATATAAGTACAAGGTGGGTCTTTGAACAAAACTGGGCTGCGCCAAAGTGAAAAACACCTATTTAAAATGTATACGGTGTAAGGTGGCAGCTGGGAAGGTCCTTAATGTGGTGTATGTCCCAGCGAGATTTCTGGCTTACACCAGGAAAAGAGAGTAGGTAACATGTCACCAAGGTTACCTGGCCTTGGTGAAATAGAAGCCATGTAGTTTGTGCTGTGTTGACCTCAATAAGGGGTTAACATACGTTTTCTAAGTAGTATAGTTGCTTCAGCCAAATCCCGGGATGGCTTCTATTGGGAGTAGGCAAAGCGTTGGGTGGGTGTCTACTCCCCTTGTTCCACCTGACCAGGATTTGGGCTAGCCGTTATAACTCAGCTAGTCAGCTGACCAGGGCTGTCTGTCATACAGGTCAAGGAGTTTGGCCTGAGAGGTGTGTCTGACTGGAAGTATCCAGGACCTCGCCTAGACCGTTTGCTGAACAAAGTGTAGTGAGGAAACTGCACTGTCTAGTCAGGGCTCAGCCAAGCAGGCGTTTTGTTTTGTTTGTCAATTCTGTTTGTATCTGGCATACGTTTTTCTGTATACCTGTTGTGCCAATAAAACACCGGAGGATCCGTGTTGGAACCAGATCAACCTGTCTGTGTCTCTGTCTGCATTGGACTGCGATCCCCAGAGCCGCATCTAAACGTGAGTGGAAGATTACACATGGTGGAGGATGCAATGGGCACTTTAAAAAGACAGACAGAGGGAGCGTGGTGAACCATGTCCTGGGTTAAACCTGCCACTACACTGCAGGACGACACCGCAAAAATGGACGAGCTGATTAAATAGTTAATCCAGTCAAAACGCCACCTCCAACAAGTGGTTATTGCACAACAGGAAGCCATTGCACAACAAAAACAGGTGCATGAGGAAGTAGTAAAGGCCCAGCATGAAACCAATCGTCTGCTACTGCAGGTGCACCAGGCCACAGCCACAGAATAGCGCATGATGAACCAGACTCTGCAAGCCTTAACCGAGAGACCAGATGCATCTCAGGGGTTGCAGTCGGCATCCCGTCAGCAAGTGCAAAGGGCGCTGACAAAAATGACTGCTGAGGACGACATTGAGGCCTACCTGGTTACATTTGAGAGGATCGCAGAAGGGACGCAGCTACCCCAGTATCAGTGTGCTGACGTACTGGCCCCCTTCCTGACGGGTGAACCCCAGAAGGCCTACTTTGACCTGCGAGTCCAGGACGCCAGGGTGTATACAAGGCTGAAGGAGGAAATACTGGCCCGGCTTGGCGTTACCTTGGCGGTTCATGCGCGGCGAGTCTTCACCTGGGAGTACGACACCAAGAAACCAGCGAGGTCCCAGATGTACGACCTATACCACCTTACGAGCAAGTGGCTACAGCCAGAGGAGCTCACACCTGCGCAAATAGTGGAACGGGTCGTCTGCGACCGATTTGTCCGTGCCTTGCCAGTGAGGCTCCAGCGCTGCTTGGGGTACTCTGATCCAAAGAGTGTGGACGACTTGGTGTCCATAGTGGAGAGATTTATGGCCACTGAGGTCTTCCTCCAGGACCTGCATGGCCCCGGGAATCAGAAGAAACCAGCATAGGGTAAGACTGTTCCTGCTATTAAGGGGGAGAGACTGCATGCTAAGGAGGGTGGCACGTTTTCTGAGCATTCCGTTAAACGGATGCCAAGTCCAAAGTGTGTAAACGTGTGTCTAAAGTGTGCGAACCTGCAAGTCTGGTAACAGGGGTGTCAGAGGGTTATGATAGTTTCCCCTTAATGGTCCTGGCAGGAGATTCAGAGGAAAATCCCCCTGAAATTGAGTTTTCTACCTTGCAGGTTGCCAGGGGTAACTTTGGGACGGAGCCGTTAAAGGATCCCAAATTAGCAAATGCCTGGCGGAATGTTAAAATCATAAATGGGGTGCAGCAAGAACCTGACACAAATTGGGGGTATCCACATTTTGCAGTGCGTGATAATCTCCTTTACAGGGTAAAGAAGACCCCGACTGAGGTGGTAGAACAACTTGTGGTGCCGCAGTCACATGTGCGCATGGTCTTGGAGCTGGGTCATTCACATGTGCTGGGTGGCCATCTGGGGGTAGACAAGACCAAGGAGCGCATTGAGCGGAATTTTTACTGGCCCGGTATATACAGAGCGGTAGAGGAATTTTGTCATTCGTGTCCCGAATGCCAGATTAATACCCCGCGGCCACACCTCCGTAACCCACTAGTTCCGCTACCGATCATTGAGGTGCCGTTTGAGCGCATCGCTATGGACCTGGTAGGGCCACTTCCTAAGTCTGCCAGAGGCCACCAGCACATCTTGGTGGTGCTAGACTATGCCACCCGTTATCCGGAAGCCATCCCACTTAGGAACACCTCAGCTAAGGTGATTGCAAGGGAACTATTCCACATGTTCACCCGGACAGGGATCCCCAAAGAAATCCTCACTGACCAGGGTACCCCTTTTATGAGTAAAATTACAAAAGAGCTGTGTCGTCTCCTACAAATTACACAGCTGCGCACCTCAGTGTATCACCCCCAGACAGATGGCCTTGTAGAAAGGTTTAATCGAACCTTGAAGGGGATGCTCAGAAAAGTGATAGACAAGGATGGGAAGGACTGGGACCGGCTGTTGCCGTACCTAATGTTCTCCATTAGAGAGGTTCCGCAGGCCTCCACAGGATTTTCCCCGTTTGAGCTATTATATGGGAGGCATCCCAGGGGTCTGTTGGATATAGCAAAACAAACCTGGGAGCAGGAGCAAACACCTCACCGCAGCGTAATTGAGCATGTCATGGAAATGCAGGATAGAATTGCAGCGGTGATGCCAATTGTTAAAGAGCATATGCAGCAGGCTCAGGAAGCACAAGCCAGAGTGTATAACCGGTCTGCAAAGTTAAGGTCCTTTCAGCCAGGTGACCGTGTGTTGGTGCTGGTTCCAACAGCAGAAAGTAAATTTCTGGCAAAGTGGCAAGGTCCCTATGAGGTCCGGGAAAAAATTAGTGAAGTGAACTATAAAGTATATCAGCCGGGGAAAAGGAAGCCACTCCAGATCTACCACATTAATTTACTCAAGCCCTGGAGGGACAGAGAAGCCCTTGGTGCTGTGTGTAAGCCTAAGTAAGTCCCTAGTCACGAGCTGCCAAAGGTCCGTATCTCAGACTCCTTGTCCGCAGTACAGGTACAGGAGGTGAAAGAGTTTCTGGGGAGAAATAGAGACGTGTTTTCGGACCTACCAGGTAGAACGCAGATCATAACGCATGACATAGTGACGGAACCGGGTCAAAAAGTAAAGTATGGTTGAGGCCCTATCGTGTGCCCGAGGACCAGAGACAGGCCATCTCGGAGGAGGTGGAAAAAATTTTGTCACTGGAGGTTATAGAAAAGTCACAGAGTGGTTGGTCCAGCCCCATAGTCCTCATTCCCAAACCCAATGGTAGCCTAAGGTTCTGCAATGATTTTAGAAAGCTAAATGAGATATCCAAATTTGATGCATATCCGATGGCAAGAGTGGATGAGCTCATAGAAAGGTTAGGGCCTGCCAGATACATCACCACTCTGGACCTTACTAAGGGCTATTGGCAGGTGCCACTTACAAAAGCAGCCAGGGAGAAAACCGCTTTTTCTACGCCCGATGGTCATTTTCAATATGTGGTGCTCCCCTTTGGCCTCCACGGTGCCCCGGCCACATTCCAGAGGTTGATGGATATTGTCCTACGGCCTCATAGAAAATACGCAGCTGCATATTTAGATGATGTAGTTATTTTCAGCTTAGACTGGAATTCCCACCTGGCTAAGTTCAAGCTGTCCTGGACTCCATTCGGGAGGCAGGTCTCACAGCAAACCCCAAGAAATGCGCCATAGGCCTTGAGGAGGCTCGATATCTGGGGTACAATATTGGCCGGGGAGTCATTAAACCCCAGCTGGACAAAATCGAGGCGATTAAAAATTGGCCTAAACCAGTGTCAAAAAGACAGGTTAAAGCTTTTCTAGGGTTGGCCGGGTATTATAGAAGGTTTGTGCCAAATTTCGCCTCTGTTTCCGCCCTCCTTACAGACCTCACTAAAGGGTCTAAATCCACTAAGGTGAAGTGGGACAAGGAAGCAGATGAAGCGTTTCAGAGGTTGAAAGAGGTGCTTTGCCAAGGACCCCCTGATTTCAAGGCAGAATTCGTGGTACAGGCAGATGCCTCTAACAAGGGACTGGAAGCTGTACTGTCCCAGGTGGTTGATGGGGAAGAACACCCCGTGGTATACTTGAGTAGAAAATTAATGGCAGCAGAAAAGAACTACGCCATCGTAGAAAGAGAGTGCTTAGCTCTAAAGTGGGCAGTTGAGTCTCTCAAGTACTACCTGATGGGCAGAGAGTTTAGGGTGGTCACAGACCATTCCCCACTAAAATGGATGGCACTGAATAAGGGGAAAATGCCAGAGTGATGAGGTGGTTCCTAGCTCTACAGGATTATAGGTTTTGTATAGAGCATCGCCAAGTTCCCAGCAAGGCAATGCGGATGCACTGTCGCGTACCCATTGCCTGGAAGCACAAGGTGCTCCTCTCCACAGGTCTGAGCAGAGGGGGAAGATATGTAAGGTGGCAGCTGGGAAGGTCCTTAATGGGGTGTATGTCCCATCGAGATTTCTGGCTTACACCAGGAAAAGAGAGTAGGTAACATGTCACCAAGGTTACCTAGCCTTGGTGAAATAGAAGCCATGTAGTTTGTGTTGTGTTGACCTCAATAAGGGGTTAACATACATTTTCTAAGTAGTATGGTTGCTTCAGCCAAAACCCGGGATGGCTTCTATTGGGAGTAGGCAAAGCGTTGGATGGGTGTCTACTTCCCTTGTTCCACCTGACCAGGATTTGGGCTAGCCATTATAAGTCAGCTAGTCAGCTGACCAGGGCTGTCTGTCATACAGGTCAAGGAGTTTGGCCTGAGAGGTATGTCTGACTGGAAGTATCCAGGACCTCGCCTAGACCGTTTGCTGAACAAAGTGTAGTGAGGGAACTGCACTGTCTAGTCAGCACTCAGCCGAGCAGGCGTTTTGTTTTGTTTGTCAATTCTGTTTGTATCTGGCATATGTTTTGCTGTATACCTGTTGTGCTAATAAAACACGGGAGGACCCGTGTTGGAACCAGATCAATCTGTCTGTGTCTCTGTCTGCATTGGACTGCGATCCCCAGAGCCGCATCTAAACGTGAGTGGAAGCTTACAACGGATACTAAAAGGTGGGTTTTGCACCAATGAAATACAACAGCAGTTACTAGAAAATTTCTGTATCCTAACGTAAGTACAAGGTGGGTCTTTGAACAAAACTTGGCTGCACAAAATAAAAGGTACTATTTCACTTCAGGTGCAAAGTGTGCTGGCCAAAAACTGGTAAAAAAAAAAAGCCATTTCAATGCAGGTTCAAAGCAGAGTCTGGGCTGCACAATATACACACTCCTTTCAAAAGCCTGCCTGCCTGTCTGTCTGTGTTCGCCCCCCACCCCGTAGCTGTACAGCGTTAGATGCTTCTGTAAAAGTCTCTGTCTAACTAACTAAGAGCTGAAATTCGCTAATCTACCTATGTTCTAATGTTCACAGCTAAAAGCATAGTTGTCTGTATGAGTAAAGAGAACTGTGTCTCTGAGCTGAGCTGTATTGAGAGAGATCTAGAACACGTCCTGCTCTAGTGAGAGACACTGAAACACTGATGATGAACAGGAAACGCTGTTCTATGCAAAACGAGGTCATGTGATTTTTCCAGCCAATGACAAGTATACACATCACAGTCATGACGTCGCACACCCAGCTCACCCTGGCTGCCAAAATGACAGGAAGCACCGAAAATGGCGCGATAGTAATAAATTATGCGCAGATTCTTACCTAAAGTATCGCGTGATCGGAAATTTCCGATCAACCTAAAAAACCGTGACGATTTCAACTTTGTCAATTATAATCGCTCATCCCTAATCATCACCACTTACAGTGCAAAACAACATTTCAGTGCATTTCAACATTGGTTCAGCATAAAACCACATAACCATACACAAGTAATCCACAGGCACAATGGGTTAAGCTCCTGTATACTACATTGTTACTTCTCTCCACATTACTTTCTGTTCCCCCTGTCTCCTCCTCACCCTACAGAGCTATGCCACCTACCCCTCTACAGAGCCCCTACCAGGTTGTACTTTACTGATGCCCATCTAGCATCTATTATGGATATAGCTCTAATCCCTTTATCCTATAATAGAGCCCTGATACTTTTCCCTCGTAACAGAGCCCCTGCTGACATGTTTCACCATTACAGAGCCTCTACAAAAGTGTCTCCTCTTAACCTCGCTAGATTTAGTAGACTAAACTTTAGTGAGTTCGGTTCGGGGTTCTATTCGAACTACAACTCTAACTCGAACCCCATTAAAGTCATTGGGAGAAGATGTTCGGGTTAATGTTTACACCTATACATGTGAGAAGAAGCTGTAATTACCATCTATAACAGTAAACTGGATACATTGAACTAGTTAGTGAAGAAAATTTGGCTCTAAGAGTGATAGGAAAAAATTGAGAGGCTAAAATACTTTATTCCTTTCAATGGCTAACTGAAAAGATGAGGACAGCTTGCAAGCAGGGACGTAGCTATAGGAGGTGTAGCGGTAGCAGCTGCTAAAGGGCCCTGCATCCTGAGGGGGTCCAAAAGCCTCTTTGACACATAAGAGATTTGGAGATGGTGTGTTATACAATTACTGGACCCCCAAAACTGCAAAAACGGAACTTTTGGGCACTAAGTATGATTTAGCAAATCCAGACACTCTGTATAATGTATATCCATGTATGTGAGAGTTCGGCGTTATGTGAGCCTGCAAATGTCGCCAAGTAACAGCTTCTCGGTGTGGGAAAGATGCAGCCAGCAATGCCAAACTATTGCTTTCTATGGAGAGGAAAATGCTATCTAACTAAGAACAGTCTGTACAGTACAGCGAGCTGAAAATGTTATTCACAAGGCAATACAGTCAAATAAATATAACATGGTGTAAGGGATTAGGTAGCAGGTTGGTTGTTTCCTGGGTAGACGGGCACAGTTCCACGGGTACAGAAGTCCAAACGACAAGAGAAGTTTGTTTAAAAACTGACCACAGCCAGTTTTATTGTCAGCTTGTGGTACATAAAAATAAAAGCAAACAAAACAAATCCTATGCCTGTCCGGCTCTAACTAAACAGCAGGATTCCTCTCTTTCCCAGTGCCGGCCTAACACCAATCACCATAACATAACATTATGTCCATACCACAAACAATGGCTCCCACAGGTTCTTAGCAGATGTCCTGGTCCCAGGCTGGGGCAGCTCTGGCCTTATATGACACAGACACACCTAAGATTAATCAGTCAGCCCAAGACCCGGACTGTCCAGGTGGAGTGGGGGCCCACCCTCGCTTTCCCCATTCCAGCAAGATAGGCCCTTGCAAATGGGTTTTACATTAACCCTACACATAGAGATCTTTAGATCTCTGACACTTCTATTTTCTGGTTGCTTTTTACCTGACAGACATTAGGAATCTCGGACAGGTATATACTCCTTCTATTACCAGTCCAGACACTCTGTCCCACATGGTCATGTGATTTTAGCAGCCAATGAGAGCCCTACACCTCAGCAATGACATTTTTGACACTTCTCTGTGCTCTGCACTGATTGGATGGCCGCCAAAAGTCCAGAAAGGTGATTGGATGGCCGCCAAAAGTGCAGAAAGCCGCTGAAAATGAAACCGAAAATGGCATATCTAACTAGAACTAGAACTTTTCTATTCACAAATGCCAGAAGTCTTGCAACCAAAATGGGGGAACTTGAGGCACTAGTTGTAGAGGAGCTGATTGATGTGGCAGGTATTGCTGAAACATGGCTGGACTCCTCGCATGATTGGGCAGTCAACCTTCAAGGTTTTAATCTATTTAGGAACGACAGAACGACCAGGAGGGGAGGAGGAGTGTTTTTCTATGTAAGGAGTGATACAAAGGCAAATGTGAAAGAGGTAATAGAGGGTGGAGTAGCTAATGATGGGGAAAGATTGTGGGTGGAAATACAAGGAGGGGTTAATGCAGAAAATATTATTTTTGGTGTAATCTATAGACCCCCGAAATCACTGAAGAGATAGAAGAACAGGTGCATAATCAAATGGTGCGGGCAGCTCAAGCAGGTACAGTGGTAATAATGGGTGACTTTAATTACCCAGGCATTGACTGGGGTCACGGTTCTGCATCAACTGAAAAGGGAAGAAAGTTCCTCAATCTGTTAGATGATAATTTTATGGGGCAGTTTGTGGAGGAACCCACTAGAAGTGATGCTCTGTTGGATCTGGTACTTTCTAACAAAGCAGAACTTGTCGGAGCGGTCACGGTTTCTGAAAATCTAGGTAACAGTGACCACAATATAGTTCATTTTAGGGTAAACTGGAAAAAAGAAACACAGAGCGGGAAGGCAAAAACATTTCATTTTAAAAAGGCCAATTTTTCCTTATTGAGGGACGCAATGCAGGACACAGACAGGGAGCAGCTATTAGCAAATAGTGACGTAGAAGCCAAATGGGAGAGCTTTAACTATACTTTGGGGAAATTTATTGAAAAATATATTCCTATGGGTAACAAGTATAGGCGACTAAAACTAAAACCAACATGGCTTCTACCTTCTGTTAAGAGGGCAATAAACAATAAAAAAGGGCATTTAAAAAATATAAGTCAGAGGGGTCGGCATCAGCCTTTGAAAATTACAGAGAGCTTAATAAAATCTGTAAAAAAGTGATAAAAGCAGCTAAAATTCAAAATGAAAGGCAGGTGGCCAAGGACAGCAAGACTAACCCCAAGAAATTCTTTAAGCATATAAATGCCAAAAAGCCGAAGTCAGAGCAAGTAGGACCCTTAAAAACCTGTGATGGGGTGCTGGTCACTGGGGACCAGGAGAAGGCAGAGGTACTAAATAGGTTCTTCAGCTCAGTATATACTATCAATGAGAAAGTAGTTGATGGGGGTGGGCCAAGTGCAGATGTAGGTGGTGCCAGTACTGTTAATACATCATCTGCTATAATTAATTGGCTCAGTGTAGAAAAAGTCAAAGTCAAGTTAAATAAACTGAATGTGAACAAGGCTCCAGGCCCTGATGGCATACACCCAAGAGTTCTTAAAGAGCTCAGCTCGGTTATCTCTGTGCCCCTGTACATGATATTTAGAGATTCCCTGGTGACTGGTATAGTACCAGGAGACTGGCGCAAGGCAAATGTATTTCCCATCTTCAAAAAAGGCCCCGAGTCTTGACCAGGTAATTATAGACCAGTAAGTTTAACATCTGTTGTGGGAAAAATGATTGAAGGGCACACAAGGGACTATATACAGGAATATGTGGACAAATACAATATTATTAGTGATTGCCAGCATGGATTTACTACAGACAGAAGTTGTCAGACCAATGTGATTTCCTTTTATGAAGAGGTGAGTAGAAGTCTGGATAGCGGGGCAGCAGTGGATATTGTGTTTTTAGACTTTGCAAAGGCATTTCACACTGTCCTGCATAAGCGTTTGTTAGGTAAATTAGAATCCATTGGTTTAGAGATAACAGTGTGTAATTGGATTAAAAACTGGCTGCTGGATCATACACAGAGAGTGGTGGTAAATGACTCCTACTCTGAGTGGTCCCCGGTTTTGAGTGGTGTGCCTCAGGGCACAGTACTAGTTCCTCTTTTATTCAATGTATTTATTAACGATATAGTGGAAGGGATCAATAGCACGGTTTTGATTTTTGCAGATGACACCAAGCTATGCAGGGTAGTGCAATCTCTAGAAGATGCTCATAAATTGCAAGCAGACCTGGACACACTGAGTGCTTGGGCATCCACTTGGCAAATGGGGTTCAATCTGGATAAGTGTAAGGTTCTGCATCTGGGTAGAAATAATCTACAGGCATCATATGTCCTAGGGTGAGAAAAACTTGGAGAATCGCTTGTTGAGAAATATCTGGGCGTTGTTGTAGATCATAGACTACAGAACAGCATGCAATGTCAATCAGCTGCCTCTAAGGATGTAATTCTACCGCTGTACAAAGCATTGGTGTGACCTCACTTAGAATATGCTGTTCAGTTCTGGGTCCCAGTTTATAGAAGAGATGTAATAGAGCTAGAGAGAGTACAAAGACGAGCAACCAAACTTATAAGGGGAATGGAGCATCTTAGTTATGAGGAGAGGCTAGTAGAATTTAACTTATTTATTCTTGAGAAAAGACGGCTTCAGGGGGGATATCATTAAATTGGATATTTATTCTGTGTTCTGTATCCACTCCTGCTTTTGGCTAGACAATCCTGATCCTTCCCATTCCTTTTGACATGTGAAAAGAAGGGGAAAACCAAACATAGTGGCAACATTATAGAATGGTGGAGGGTGGAAACAGCATTAGGAAACCACAGGGTGTTCCAGTGAGACAGTGGTCACTTGGCAGCAACATGAGTAGACCACAGAGTGGCACAATGACAAATTCTGGAGGTGGCAGCAACATCAGGAGCCCACAAAGTGGCATAATGCCACAGTGTGGAGATTACATCATCAACAGCAGCAGCATGAGGTCAGAGAGTGGCACAATGACAAATTCTGGAGGTGGCATCAAGAGGAGGAGGCCACAGAGTGGCACAATGACAGAGTGTGGAGGTGACTGCAGCAGCATCAGCATGAGGTCAGAGAGTGGCCCAATGACAAATTCTGGAGGTGGCACCAACAGGAGTAGGCCACAGAGTGGCACAATGACAGAGTGTGGAGGTGACGGCAGCAGCAACAGCATGAGGTCAGAGAGTGGCACAATGACACAGTGTGGAGGTCACGGCAGCAGCCACAGCAGCAGCATGAGGTCAGACAGTGGCACAATGACAAATTCTGGAGGTGGCAAAACAGTAGTAGGCCACAGAGTGGCACAATGAGTGGAGGTGACCGCAGCAGCAACAGCAGCAGCAGCATGAGGTCAGAGTGGCACAATGACAGTGTGGATGTCACGGCAACAGCAACAACAGCATAAAGTCATAGAAAGCCACAATGACAGAGTGTGGAGGGGGGTGGCAATACCAGTCCCTGTTAAAGATAGTGGTAGGCAGATGGAGAAACTGGCAGCAGATGTGTGGCATCAGGTGGTTGGCAGCATCAGAATAGTGACTGAGGCAGGTAGTTTGAATCCAGACTCATTTCTCAAAGTTTTGGTGAGGCGTCATGGCTGATGTAACCTGACACCTAAGGCATTGGTGTGTGGAAATCGTGGCCGATCCACGCCTGATTAAGCTTGACAAAGGTCAGTAGTTCCACATTTCTGGTATACAAGCGGGTTCTCCTTGGGGTAACGACGGCCCCCGCCGGACTGAACACCCGCTCTGATGTCACACTACTGGCCAGGCAGGACAGCTTCTCCACTGCAAACTCGGCAAGTTTTGGCCACACATCCAGTTTGGCTGCCAAGTAGTCCAGCGGATCTTCTAACTGGGGTGGCAGAGTGTTATCCAAGTAGGCCACCACCTGTTGGTTCATGGTCTGCTCCAGGTCCTTCTGCTGCTCCTGCTGGCGAGTGCCCTCCTCAATAGGCGGGTGAAGGAAGCTGCTCATCAGCGACTCCAGACTTAGGTTGCCGCTGATGGTGCTGGTACTGCTCCTACCCCCCCACCTTCCCACAGCAGCCGCAGCAGTGGTACATGAGCGCTGAGGAACCCCCCCGTTATACCTGTCAGAGGATGGACGATGCCGCACATAGGCAGCGGCCACCTGACTACGGAAGATTTCTCTATAGTATTTGAGTTTGTCCTACCTCTCATCAGCTGGGAAAATGGCTCCCATTTTGGACCGGAAGCGAGGGTCCAATAGGGTGGAGAGCCAGAAGTCATCCCTCTGCCGGATGGTGACTATTCAGCTGTCACTAGCCAGGCAAATCAGCATGCTGCGGGCCATCTGCACAAAAGACTCCGAGGGACTCCCTGCCTCCATCTCTACTGTATACTGCCACAGTGCTTGGGGGTCATTTGCCTCGTCTTCCTGATCTCCCTCTACTTCCTCCGGATGCTCCTGCATCTCCTCTCCTGTCACCTGGGTGGAAAAGCCACTCATTTCACCAGACAATGCTTGTGCTCCAATGTCCTCCTCCTCCTCCTCCAGTTCAGTCCCCAATGGACTCATGTGGCCGCGAGATGTAGTCGCCACGTCTCCAGTCCCTATACCCAGACAGATTTTTCAGCATCTGTCTCAGGACATGAAGCAGTGGAATCACGTTATTCATCCCATAGTCCTGGCGACTGACAAATAACGTCGCCTCCTCATATGGCTACAGCAAACGGTAGGTGTAACGCATGAGCTGCCACTGGCTGACATCAAAGATACACAGGGGAGTACTCCTGTCCACCTGGATCATCCAAAAATCGTTAATGGCCTTTCTATGTTTAAACAGTCGGTCCAATATGTGCAGGCTGGAATTGCAACGGGGGGAAACATCACATATCAGCGATATCAGTGTGTTCGGGGAAGGCCGTTCTGCCGCTACAACTCGAGGAGGGTGTGCCTGGCTTTGTAGGAATGGATGAAGTGCATGCATAGTTTCCTAGCCATTTTCAGAATCTTCTGAAGATCAGTGGAAGACTTCAGGAACCTTTTCACAACCAGAGTGAACACGTGCGCTTTGCAGGACGCATGGACCTTCCTTCCTCGATGCAGCGCGGACACCATGTTCCTCTCATTGTCCGTCACCATGGTTCCGATTTTCAGTTGGCGTGGAGAAAGCCACACATTGATTTCTTGCTGCATCACGCGGAGCAGTTCCTACCCTGTGTGACTTCACTCGCCGAGGCAAGCCAGGTAAAGAACTGCGTGACACCGCTGTGCCCTACACATGTGGTATGATGGAGCAGCACTTGTGGAGGCTGAAATGGTGGTGGTGGAGGAGGAGTAGGCGGCGGACATTGGCGCAGGAGCAGCAGTTTGACAACGTGGAGGAGAAAGCGGCGTCTCCTGTCCAAGTTGTTGGTGTTGCTGGGCAGGAAGCACATTCACCCAGTGGGCCATAAAGGACATAAACTAGCCCTGACCGTAGTTACAGCTCTAGACGTCCGCGCTGCTGTGCACCTTGGAACAAACCGATGAGCTCAAGGACTGGCCCAGCTTCTACATATGTGTGAAGGGCTGGTACTGCCTTTTTGGAAAATAAATTACGGTTTGGAACTCTCCATCTCGGCTCGACACAAGCCATTAATTCTCTGAATGGTGCAGAGTCCACCATTTGGAAAGGGAGGGACTGCAGTACCAACAACTTGGACAGGAGCACGGTCAGCTTCTGAACCTTAGGATGGTTGGACACATACTGTTGTCTCTTTGCAATCTCCTCGTTGAACGAAAGCTGGCGCTATGAGTAGCAAGGAGCAGGAGCATCTGGACCGGGAGATGATGTCAAAGAGAAACAGCTCCCTTCTGCAGAGGTGGTGGAGCCTTGACTGGCTGCAATGGCATACGTGCCAGTGGGCGCTACTGCTGCGGCTGAAGGATGGACCACCACATTTGAGCCACATTTCTCCCAGGCCACCAGATGGAGTCGCTGCATGTGTTGACGCAGGGCCGTGGTGCCAACGTTAGCTCCCTCACCACGCTTCACTTTCTGCCCACAGATTCTACATATACCCATATTCGGAGAACTGCAAAGAACTGCCACACCGCTGAGTAGCTGATTTTACCATCAACGCCGCTCCGCACTGTGTGACTACTACCGCCGCTGCCTCGCTGAGCCCCTGTGCCGCTACTTTTTTGGACCTGCGAAGCGGGTTTTCTACCCTGTGGTCGCTTGGCTCCCGACCTCGCACTGCTGCTACCCTGCTGACTCACGGCCACACTACCAACTTGCTGGCTACGCCGCTGCCTGAGGCACAAGCTGACGCCCTCTTCTCCTGACGATGATGAAGCCCTTGCTTCACCCAGCTCCCAAGTGTGGTTGGCTTCATCATCAACGATTATTGTTTCATCTTTGCTGCTGTCCTCCTCACCGGTCTTGGTATGACCCCTCACAACATGACCTCCCATGCCACTCTTCACATCGCCTACTGCAAGAAGCAGGGGATATTGGCCCCATTTCTTCGCTGCCAAGTAGCTGCTGACTGTCCTCCTCAAACTGTTCATCCTCGCTGTATAGTGGCGCTGAGCCCAGACCACATAGTAGATCTCTGGCTGAGGCGGGTTGAGGACAGGTGAGGGCCGCTGACCCGCTCCCGGGCCATGCCAACTAAGGGTTGTGTCTGATGTTCCCACCGACTCTTGGCTGAGGTTGTCAGATGTCATCTGGGAGGAAGTGGATGACCTAGTCAACCAATCAAGAACCCTTGGGTTGCTGGTCAACACACGGCCGCTAGATGACACCGAGTGACACATGCTGCGACGTCCCCTTACTGTACTGCGACCTGTGCCTGCTCCAGGAATGTTTGTGCCACTGCCACTCGCATGTGAAGAGCCTGCCACCTCTCTTTCTGATATATTGTTTGTTCAAAAATGTACAGACTCTGTTTAATGAAGATATCTGTATATGATAAATACCCTGTATTTGACTCCAAATGAACCCACTAACAGGCTTGGGTAACCCTTGGATTTAAATTGCACAAAAGAAATGAGCAGCAAAAAATTAACTCGTATGTGGCGTGTTAAAACGCCATTTCTTTTATAAATTATGCTACAGGAAAAATTTTGTTTTTGGCGTTGAAAAACACCGTTTCTTTTACTGACTACAATAGCACAAACATGCTTAATTAACCTTTGGATATAAATTATGCTACAGGAAAAATTTTGTCTTTGGCTTTGAAAAACACCGTTTCTTTTACTGACTACAATAGCACAAACACGTTTAATTAACCCTTGGATATAAATTGCGCAAAAGAAATGAGCAGCCAAAAATTAACTGGTATGTGGCGTTTTAAAACGCCCTGTATTTTACTGACTACGAAAGCAGAAACACGCTTAATTAACCTTCGGATATAAATTATGCTACAGGAATCACCAGGAAAAATTTCATTTTTGGCGTTGAAAAAGACCGTTTCTTTTACTGACTACAAAAGCAATAAGCCTACAAAAGCAGAAACACGCTTAATTAACCCTTGGATATAAATTATGCTACAAGAATCACCAGGAAAAATTTCGTCTTTGGCGTTGAAAAAAAAACGTTTTTTGTACTGACTACAATAGCACAAACACGCTTAATTAAAATTTGGATATAAATTATGCTACAGGAAAAATTTTGTCTTTGGCGTTGAAAAACACCGTTTATTTTACTGACTACAATAGAACAAACATGCTTAATTAACCCTTGGATATAAATTGCACAAAAGAAATGAGCAGCAAATAATAACTGGTATGTGGCGTTTTAAAATGCCCTGTATTTTACTGACTACGAAAGCAGAAACACGCTTAATTAACCTTCGGATATAAATTATGCTACAGGAATCACCAGGAAAAATTTCATCTTTGGCATTGAAAAAGACCGTTTCTTTTACTGACTACAAAAGCAATAAGCCTACAAAAGCAGAAACACGCTTAATTAACCCTTGGATATAAATGATGCTACAAGAATCACCAGGAAAAATTTCGTCTTTGGCGTTGAAAAACGCTGTTTCTTTTACTGACTACAAAAGCAGAAACACGCTTAACTAACCTTTGGATAAAAATTATGCTACAGGAATCACCAGGAAAAATTTTGTCTTTGGCATTGAAAAACACTGTTTCTTTTACTGACTACAATAGCACAAACACGCTTAATAAACCTTTGGATATAAATTGCGCAAAAGAAATGAGCAGCCAAAAATTAACTGGTATGTGGCGTTTTAAAACGCCCTGTATTTTACTGACTACGAAAGCAAAAACACGCTTAATTAACCTTCGGATATAAATTATGCTACAGGAATCACCAGAAAAAATTTAATCTTTGGCGTTGAAAAAGACCGCTTCTTTTACTGACTACAAAAGCAGAAACATGCTTAATTAACCTTTGGATAAAAATTATGCTACAGGAATCACCAGGAAAAATTTTGTCTTTGGCGTTGAAAAACAGTTTCTTGTACGGACTACAAAAGCAGAAACACGCTTAAATAACCTTTGGATATAAATTATGCTACATGAATCACCAGGAAAAAATTCTTCTTTGGCCTTAAAAAACGCCGTTTCTTTTACTGACTACAAAAGCAGAAACACGCTTAATTAACCTGTAACGATTTCTGGCCACACAGCCAGAAAATGTCCTGGAACAGGGGATCCGCAGGGCCCACCGCAGGCAGAGATGGTAATACCCGCAGGGGGTAGCCGAAGTGCAGGTCTGGAAGGCTGGACACTGGAGGTTGATAAACGGATGCTCAGTGCAGGTGTAGCTGGTGAACGTATGCCCAGTCCAGGTAGGTAGCAGGTATAGGCCAGCAGGTGCAGATGTACAGCAGGTAGGCAGGCTGGTGCAGCGGCAGATGTCCAACAGGAACCAATAGACATATGAACCTATGATAGAACAGCAGCAATGCAGCAGCCAAGGGGTCAAGCTCTTGTGCTGAAGACAACAACGAACTGACATAGAGTGAAGGTAGGAGGTTCCTTATGTAGCCAGAGGTTACAGGTCACTGGGCAGGGCCAAGGTACTCTGACTCCTTAAATGTGGTGCAGTGACGCGCGCGTGCCCCTAGAGGGAGCACGTGTGCGCACAGGATGCCAGGAAGCTGGAGGAAGCACAGGTGGTGAGGCCTCAGGAGTGGAAGGAGCCAGGACAGGTGTGTGTAAAGAGCCAGGGACACCAGGGGATGTCGCAGCAGCGGCCGGGACATGAGAGACACGGGCACGCTGTCGGTCCATAGCAGGGGCCGCAGCGTGAACCGTGACAGTACCTCCCCCCTTAAGCCCTCCCCTCCGGGCTAGCCGGGTACCCACAAAACGGCTTGGGGTAACCACCTCCTCCTCGGTATCCCAGGAACTGTCGTCAGAGGAGGTGTCCAGAGAGTCCCGGAAAACTTCTTGGACCTGGGGAGAAGCAGAAACAGTAGGCAGGGGGTGGGGTGGGTGGGAGTCAGAGGTGTCCCTGCAAACCAGAGGCTCTTCTTGCAGATGTGAATCTTCCACTGGCACAGCAGAACAAACGGGCAGAGAAACGGGAGGGCAGGGCTGCTCCAGATGGGTGGGCTTGAGGCAGTGAGAGTAGCAATGCTTGCCCCATTGGATGACTTCACCCGTTCGCCAATCCAGGGATGGACTGTGAAGCTGAACCATGGAAGCCCGAGCAAGACTGGAGCAGAAGAACTTGGCAGAACGTAGAAGGAGATGTCCTCTTGGTGGGAACCTCCAATTTGTAGAGACACAGGCTGGGTTCGGAACTGGACTGGCTCCTTCAGGATCTCCCCGTTAACGGATGAAAAACGTAGTGGTTTTTCCAGATGGGAAACAGGCAGGCAGAACTTCTCCAGTAGGGACGGATGGATGAAGTTCTTGGAAGAGCCGGAGTCCAGAAGAGCAGGCACTTCAGACGCATCACCAGATGAAAAACATAGGGTGACTGGAGTGGTCAAACGGGGAGCAGGCACACCGTTATTCAGAGAACCTTCACCCACAACCCCATGGTGCTGAGGTTTCCGGGGCGCAGCTGGGCGGACTGGGCAGTTCTTCAGGAAATGACGGGTACCACCGCAGTACAGGCACAGGTTTAAACTGCGTCGACGGGCGCGTTCCTCTGTGGTGAGATGAGTGCGGTTGACCTCCATAGGCTCATCTTGGAAAAACGCAGGTGTCAGGCGAGGTGGGCTCGTGGTTTCAGGTACAGAGCGTGGAGGCTTGCGAGGCCGGGTGGACGCTGGCTGCTGGCGTAGCTCAAGCTCCCTCTCAGCAAAACGGATGTCGATCCGGGTAGCCAAAGCGATGAGGTCGTCCAATGTGGTGGGTAGGTCACGACCAGCCAACTCGTCCTTAATGCGTCCATCGAGGCCCCCCCAGAAGGCAGCAACGAGGGCCTCATTGTTCCAGGCAAGCTCAGAGGCCAGGGTACGAAACTGGATGGCATATTGACCCACAGTAGAATCGCCCTGACGGAACCGAAGTAGCGATGAAGCAGCAGATGTGTTGCACCCAGGTAGCTCGAAGGTTCTCCTAAAGGCACTCAGGAACTCCTGGAGGTCACCTGACAGCGGATCCCCCTCTCCCACAGGGGTGAGGACCCAGGCAAGGCTTCACCTGACAGCAGGCTAATGATGAAGGCCACCTTGGCACGGTCAGAAGAAAACTGGTGGGCCAGGACCTCAAAATGGATGGTGCACTGATTAAGGAAGCCGCGACACATATGAGGGTCTCCAGAATAACGGGCAGGCAGAGGCAGGTGCAGGCTAGGACTGGACATGGCAGCAGGAGGCGGAGCCACAGCAGGTGGTGGAGCAGGTGTAGAGGCCAGTGCAGACATGACTTCGTCCAGACGGGTGGTGATGGTCTGCAACTTACGGAACAATTGCTCCAGGTGGACGCCATGACGGTTCACCACAGCTACCAGGTCAGGCAAAGTCACTCCGGCGGGATCCATATTTGATGTCAGTTCGTACTGTAACTATTTCTGGCCACAAAGCCAGAAAACGCCCATGGAATCAGGGATCCGCAGGGCCCACCGCAGGCAGAGATGGTAATACCCGCAGGGGGTAGCCGAAGTGCAGGTCTGGAAGGCTGGACACTGGAGGTTGATAAACGGATGCTCAGTGCAGGTGTAGCTGGTGAACGTATGCCCAGTCCAGGTAGGTAGCAGGTATAGGCCAGCAGGTGCAGATGTACAGCAGGTAGGCAGGCTGGTGCAGCGGCAGATGTCCAACAGGAACCAATAGACATATGAACTATGATAGAACAGCAGCAATGCATGCAGCCAAGGGGTCAAGCTCTTGTGCTGAAGACAACACGAACTGACATAGAGTGAAGGTAGGAAGGTTCCTTATGTAGCCAGAGGTTACAGGTCACTGGGCAGGGCCAAGGTACTCTGACTCCTTAAATGTGGTGCAGTGACGCGCGCGTGCCCCTAGAGCGAGCACGTGTGCGCACAGGATGCCAGGAAGCTGGAGGAAGCACAGGTGGTGAGGCCTCAGGAGTGGAAGGAGCAAGGACAGGTGTGTGCAAAGAGCCAGGGACACCAGGGGATGTCGCAGCAGCGGCCGGGACATGAGAGACACGGGCACGCTGTCGGTCCATAGCAGGGGCCGCAGCATGAACCGTGACATAACCTTCTGATATAAATTATGCTACAGGAAAAATTTTGTCTTTGGCATTGAAAAACACCATTTATTTTACTGACTACAATAGCACAAACATGCTTAATTAACCATTGGATATAAATTGCGCTAAAGAAATGAGCAGCCAAATATTAACTGGTATGTGGATTGTAAAAACGCTGAATACAACAGCAAAAACCGGCTTAGATAACCCTTGGATATTCAATGTGCTCCAGAACTGACTAGATAGCATTAAAATGTAGATGCAGCTGAATTGGACGCACACTGGACTTCAATTCTAATAACCCACAAAATCAAAATTAGAACGGAAAAGAAGCAGTCTCTGAGAGAAGCTGTAACACCCCCCCAAAAAATCGCAGTCTAAAAGTAATTTCTTTTGTGTGAGATCCCAGCTACTGCAGCTGCAGCACCTACAGCACCGCACAGAGAGAGCAGTGTGAATTGCCAGCGTCGCGTCCGGACTTATATAGTGCTTTGACGTCACAGAATCCCGCCGGTCTCTGATTGGCTTCATCTATGCACTTGTCATTGACGATATTCCTTTCTTCCTCCCAGAGTTCTTTGCCCCATATAACGCCATGTGCTTGCGGCCATTTTATCAATTAAAAACATGCTTCATTCCTGCGAATTACCACAAACTTCAACTTCGTTCAGAACCGAAGTTTTCCTGAAATTCTAAACGAAGTCCACTTCGTTAGAATCAATTCGTCCATCTCTAGTGGTGAGGCTGGGCTTAAAGTCCTTGTCTCTCTCCCTTCACCCACATTTTCCCCACCCTTGATTGAACTTGATGGACACGTGTCTTTTTTCAACCGTACTACCTATGTAACTTTACTCGAACGAACAGTAAAATGTTCGGTTCAGTTCCAGCTCTAAAAATTCGAGAAGTTCTACTAGAACTTAACTTTTCTAGAATGGTTCAATCAACACTATTCCCACCTTCTTAGAGCAGACGGCCCTGCATTGTCATTAAACTTTGTAGATGTGACTGTGGGATGGTATGAACAACATATAATCACTGTATTGCCTCACGTTATGGTGGTAATATTGGTATTTCTGTAGTTTTATTTTATTCATCAAAGGTATAAAAGTAATGTCCAATCAATATATTGGGGTTTTATCCAGTCATAGTAATGTTTTGTTACTGTATGGCAGTATTGTTCAGCCAATGTATGACAATTTCTTTAGCCTATTGGTTATTATTTGAATGTATGGCTAGTCTATGCATACAGATTCTAGATTCTGGTACAATATAGTGTGACTTGTATTACCAAATAGTTGTGGAAAACACCACTGACAACCAAGACTTAGCTATGCTTTAAGTAACAATTCTCACTGAGCAGCATTTACAGTTTATAAGATTAGCGTTATAAAAATTGATGAGTGTAAATGTAGATCAGACGGTTCAATAGTTGTGTGTGGATAAAACTCCGCTGGCACAGAACTGCCAATGATGAATTTGTCAGTGAAATAGTGTTAATTATGCCTGGAAAACTTGTGTAGATATTGGCAGTAGTGTGGTTTTGCCAACATGTAGCTACTGGACTGAACCCTTTAAACAAGTGGTATTATGGCTCAGTGCCTAAGTCAGGGTGAGCTGTAAATATGGCCCTGCCACTGTCCATTGTTGTTATGTGGTTTTGCAGTTTATCTTCAGTACATTGACCGTGGCTACGAGTAGTAGTGTAGCTAGAATATTTGCCACCTGAGTCTGTTAAGTTTTCTGTTCCTTTTTAAAAACCAAACCCCCACTTTTTAAGGTCATACCTCTTTATTACGGGGCCCTTTTTGCATCCATAAATCATAATGTTTTTGAGTCACAATTTTCAAAAAAAAATTAACGTTTTTTATTTTTCTTGCGATGGAGCTGTATGTGGGTTTTAGATTAGTAGAAAAAGATTATGGACGACATGTATGATTGGGAGTTGCGCCTGTTTTCTGGTGAAAACGGCGCCTCATCAATCCGAATCCACTGTCGGACGCGGTGATGCGGTGTTAGGCGCAACCTTCACCACTTTCTGATGCGCCTAACATGAAGGGGAGTGCAATGGGTGCGGTGTGGGCGTTCTGGGGCGGGACGCGGCACATTCGAATACTCCGAGGCATGCATGATCGCGGGTCGGCAAAGTGCGGCGCATTGCAGCGCTCAAAAGCTCCGACAGGCAAACCTAGTTGAATCTGGTCTAAATGAGCCGGAGGAGGCGAAGTGAAGTGAAGCGAGAACGTAATGGAATGGGGCAAAATGTGCTCTAGGTCGACTGTTACAGTATAGAGCTCTCAGCTCCGTGAGATATGGAGTATGATTCCAAAAATCAATTTTATTAGGTGTAAATATTTTCTGAAAAAGAGCTGAAATCTTCTAAAAACAAACATAAATAAAAATCCCGAACAACGCGTTTGTCGCCATCACCGGCGCTACATCAGGAATTGCGATATAGAAAATTGCCGGGAAATACAGTCATTCAAATTCTGTAAGCTCTTCTCATTGGTCGGCATAAACCAGCCAATCAGAATAGGAGCGATAGTGAACCATTATAACCTATTGAGTAGTGTTGACCAATCAAATGAAAAGGCGGGACAGTTCAAAACACAGTAAAAAAGGCAGAAAAGAGCTGATTGGTTGAACTAGTGGGGCTTGGCTATCCCGTCCAATCAGAGTGCGAGCTACTTTGTCCCATTGTAGTCTATGGAGAGATTGGGGCAATGAAATCTCAACTCTCAGCTCTGTGCGGCATGGAGTATGATTTAAAAAAAAGTTTTTATTAGGTGTCAAATATTATCTGAAAAAGAGCTGAAACCTTCTATAAACATGCATAAATAAAATCCCTAACAACGCGTTTGTCGCTGAGACCGGCGCTACATCAGGAATTGCGATATAGAGAATTGCCAGGAAATACAGTAATTCAAATTCTGTAAGCTCTTCTCATTGGTCGGGAGAAACCAAACAATCAGAATAGGAGCGACAGTGAACCATTATAGCCTATGGAGTAGTCTTGACCAATCAAATGAAAAGGCGGACAGTTCAAAATACAGTAAAAAAGGCAGAAAAGAGCTGATTGGTTGAGACCAGGCGGCAGATATGACAATTTGGGTGACATGTATAATCTAGGTGCAAAGAGGCCAGTTCTAAATAGCATTAAAGCAGTGTAGAATGCACCAGAATGTATGAACCTGTTCTACTGCAGGTCATTGATTTGGCGCTTTCTAGTTCCACTACCACAACTCAGGCAGACCACTTTTAACTTCTGGATGTTCCAGCACTAATGCACCTAGTTTTGCCATTCTCCAGTCATAAATGTATAGAATTATATCACATTGCATTACAAAGTGCCGTGGGTGCCTACTTTTGGAGTGTGTCTGCTCACACATCTAGAGAACAGGGTTGCGCCAGTTTTGGGGCTGAAAGAACACCAGAATACTAGAATACCAGCACAGCCCCATACATACATTTTGCCCATTGGGTCCAAGTTGTCCATTTTCACTTAAGTGTATACTCACTTTCGTTGCCAGCAGTTTAGACATAGATGACTGTGTGTTGAGTTATTTTAAAGAAACATCAAATTTACACTGATACACAAGCTGTACACTGACTACTTTACATTGTTTCAAAGTGTCATATCTTCAGTGTTGCCCCATGAAAAGATACAGTACAATGTTTACAAAAATGTGAGGAGTCCCCCGCTGCTCCGTTATACTCTCCATGCCACGCTCCTGCTGTTACCCTACGTTACATGTGTGTTACCAGTATGCTACCTGCTTTATACCTGCCGCTGCCCCAGTCCATTATATCTGCTACTGTATCTGCCACTGTACCAAGTCCGCAACCTGCCTGGGACTGCATTACCTGCCTAATGCTATACCTGCACCCGCGACACTTTGTAATGTACCTGAGATTGAGGGGTGTGCTGGATTCGTGTCTCACTACAAATGTATAAATCTACACATTTATGTGTTTAGTATGGAAAATGCAGGCACATTACTGCTGCAACAGGTAGACCACTTTAAAAGTGGTTTACCTGAGCCACAATTGTCGCTTAGTAGCTAGAAAGCACTAATCTATGACAGGTTCATAGATTCAGGTGCATTCTATGCTACTATTGCATGCAAAAAAAAGGCACCCTGGGTGCCAAAAATCATACATGTCGCCCAACGTGTCTATTTTCACTTAGGGGTATACTCACTTTTGTTGCCAGCAATTGAGACATTGATGTCTGTGTGTTGAGTTATTTTGAGGGCACACCAAATGTATACTGTTATACAAGCGGTACACTGACTACTTTACATTGTATCAAAGTGTCATATCTTCAGTGTTTGAAAAAATCTTTGAGATTCTTAGTTCACATGTTTTGATCAAAACTGTTTAAGCCACCTCCGACTTTCAACAGGACCTCAATGCAGGTGATCCTACTCTATTATTACCTCTCATTTGAGACCAGTTCAGACTTCTCATTGGGTCATCATCAGACCTCCATAATCCAGAGAGAAAAAAGGCACCAGCTTTATAAGCATACTGCACTGATTTAGTAACCTGTGGATTTGGGCAGGGTGCAAAAAAAACAAAATGGAGGCATCCACTCCTCCCTGTATAAGTTAAAAGCAATATATGCCAAATGCAACGTATGGTTCTGCACAGAAAAACATTTCTGAAACAACATGTGAACACAGGTGTACACTGGCATATTTTCAGTGTTGTCTCATAAAAAGATATAATACAATATTTACATATTTAGCTACTGTATATCTAATTTTCCCAGTGTGAAATGTCTTTAGAGAGGTTTTTCTCACCATTCAATTTCACAGTCACAGACAGCTTATGGCTTGGCTTACATATACATCGGAGTTCTCTTGAAACCTCTGTTGCATGTTCCATTGGAAATGACAGAATAAATAGCGCAGCAAGCTGCACTATTTTTACTGTCCAAATGGCAGACACTATGGCAGAACTCCAAGTGACTCATTTTAATTGGTAGGATCCGTCAGGCACCGTGGGTGTCCATTGTGACATGGATGCCTAGGTGTCCGTTTTCACCTCTGCGGCAGAGCTGAACAGAACCTCTGAAGCAAATATGACTCAAACTTGTGGGTGGGTCCATAGCAGCTTTGACATATCAACTGTGCTGTTCCTAGCTATTACTGTTACAGTGACATGACTTCAGGAGATTCTTTAATTGTAGTACACAAGGCTACAGAGCTCTAAAGCATAAAAGTTTGTCATCATTTAGTTAGGTAAACACACTAGAGATAAAAATCTACAGGGAGGTACTCTTCATGATCAAACTGATTGACTGATGGCAACTTGGATCTATCACATAAGAGACAGAGGAGAGATGGTCGGTAACCACAGAAACGTATGCACTTCTTTATAATTATATAGTTTATCTCCTGACTAAAGCAAAATCAAAACAACAATGTATTTGGCAATAGTCTTCATTTTCCTTTCCCAATGTGTTAACAGTTAATCATTGCGGTAAGTAAACCCTTTTACACCTGTGGCCAGACCAATAAACACACATCACAGAAAAAATGGGACACAAATTGAAAATAAATCACAGATGAATAAATGCTTGCTTAGTGATCCTCAGGCAGGTCAGAAACCAGTTCCCAATAGGACTCAGGGCAGCCACAATGCCATATGGGAGGGTTCCACAGGTGCAAAGTACTAATAGGTATAGCACTCAGACACCTTCAATGTATAAGGGGGGTTGCTACCTTAAAATCATACCTGCATAAAATTGTTCTTTTTTAATGTTGTATTTATTTACAAAATCTGGAAAAAAAATATTTTTCTACAGGTATGATCTTACGGTAGCTATTGCACTCATGCACATGGTTTGTGAGTGCTATGCTATTAGTACTTTGCACCTGTGAAACTTTCCCATATTACATTGTGGCTGCTCTGTTTTGGAACTGGCTTTTGACCTGCCTGAGGGTCAGTAAGTACTAAGCCTCCATTCTTCTGTGATTTAAAAACCCCCTTAACACCATATAACACATAATGGTACTATACTGCAGTTTAAAAATGAATGGGCAACCTGATGTGCCCCATAAACCAGGAAGCTGGGTGCCCTAGGGGAAATAGCCCCTTGTATCTCTGATCACAGCCTCACCTAAAAGTATTGGACAGTGTATAGTATAACATTTCTCTCACAAACAGTGTTACAGTTATACTTTAAAACGGAACACCAGTGATAGATTTCTTCAAGTCTTTATGTCAGATGGTGTGATCTTTTTTTATTCCCCTGCCTGAATTCTGGGGATTAAATTGTGTACAGAGGAGAGGAAAAGAAATGTAGGCATCTCTAGGACATCTGGTGGAGCAGATGTGTCACCAATAAATATTTTATAGGAATATTGTTTATATTGCACCAATATGTTTTGGGGAAGCAGAAAATAGTGAAAATGTGATTCTGTTCATTAATACTTTGTGCCTAGCTTCCATCATGCAGAATTATTGCAGGTTCTATTGAAATCAACCTAAAAGTAACAACGTCTATGCACGAATTATATTTATAATGTTGCTGGCAGACAGGAGAGACACGCCTTCCCTGCACTGAATATGGCTCTTTATTTAAGGTACAGAATGTTCTCCTCTGGAATTTAACACCTAATCCATTACTGTCATTTTCTGACTGAATTCTCTAATTTTGAAATGCACTGGAATTATTGCTATTAGTAAAACATAAAGTGTCAGAAAAAGGAGAGACAAACTGCATTTTTGGCGTAATAGGTGCAGATGGCCTTGAAAAATCGTTCAGCTGCAAAGGTGTAACTACCAATGTAGAAGGCATAGTTGATACTATGGGACCTAGCAACTAAAAAGGCTTGACTTTTAAAGGATAACTAAAGATGACTGTGTGATCATTGAAAATTGTGTGCTCACATAGAGGACAGGGGAAAGGCATTATAATTTTTGGTTTTCTTGAGCTCACTTGCTGCATATGGTGATTTTTGCCAAGTGCTACCTAACTAGTTCAGCAGATTTGACTTACAAAAGACTGGTCACATAGCACTTACATATTCACCATCAGACTCAATAGTAAAACAAGGGGCCACATGTAACCTATGGGCAAAAAAGTGAGTGTTAGACCTAAACAGGTTCATACATGTGGCCCAAGATCTTTAATATTATTGCATAAACCAGTGGTCTGCCAAGTGAATGTTTCTAAAATATAAGATGCTTAGAGGGGCTTTTTCACCACATTGATTAGGTTTTAAAATGCAGGTAAAGTTAAATAAAGACTATTACTAAATATATCACTGTTCTGATTTTGCTTCAATTCAGAGATAGAGCAAGGGCCGTCTGAACAGCATTATGGGACATTACACTAGGCCACACCTCTAACCACACCTAAATATGACACCACACCAGGCCACGCCTCTACTTACCTCAACTACTCTCAATTATGCCTAGTTTCTTCCAACAAACCAACACCAAAACATTGGCTGTTTGTTTTGTTTTTTTTGTTTTTTTA